>JACCGJ010010828.1:0-13486 GCA_013407085.1 Atriophallophorus winterbourni | reverse complement strand
CAGTGGGTATATTGTATCTGAAAACCGGGGTGTATAGTGGGAGTAATAGGCAAACATGCCAACTCTTCGCTGTTGAGATTTAAGATTGACTGGTGGTGGTTTGTTTATTAGAGGGGTCAGGCGGTCTTGGTCCGGTTTGATCATACCTTTGGACACGTCGTAACTGATTATTTTGATAGATCTGACGGCAATTATACTCTTCGAATCATTGAACGTTAGCACGCACGTTTCTGTAGTTTTCAAAACGTTGTATAGGTTTTTGTTGTGATCGGCTTTATCTCGATCATCATCACCGAATTGGATTCGGCAGAATTGGTACAACCTGTCGGTAGCTTTGAAGGCGGTGAATGATTTGTCCTCGTCACGGAGAGGTATTTGGTGCTATGCGCTCCGCAGATATAGAGTACTGAAAACATTGTAAACAGTCAACTTAGGTAGTATGGCATTAGGACAGATAGCCTTGAGTCGTTTAATGATTTCGATACACGTTTTAATTTGTAGATCACTGAGAGGATCTACACTAAATGAAAAAAGATACCACTGCATCAACTGAGACAGTAAAACCGTTGCAGTGTGTTTGCTAACTTGCTCTTGAAAAACCGTTTGCCCCAATGTTTTTTTAGTTTTGTGCGGCTGGCTCCACGGGTGGATTAGCCGGCTTCATTGATGTCTCGGATCGCACCAGCCCACGCACGTCGATCGGAGGCGAGATCGTTGCAGATCGTGATCCAGTCTCGTTCCCACCTGCGAACTCCGTAGACGGTACGCAGACCCGTTGAGACATCATCATGAAGTTTCTTTGGGGTAGTTTACAAGTGATGTCCCCAGCACCACTCGGTGCTTGTTCGAGTACACCTCGCTAGCCTTTGCACAGCCAAGTGCAACCTACAAGGCAGCAGGGAGTTGGCAGATAAACACGCTATGCGCCAGTTATCTACCTACGGGACTTCTCTCCGGATTTTCCTCAGGTTTTTCTCCCGAAGCCTTTCCCGCAATCGGGTGACCCACAAGGCAGTGGGGGTTTGGGGTCAGGGTTTTCCTTCCCCTAGATGGATTGCCAGTAGCTGACGAGCTCCATCTGCCCGGAGCAAACTGGTTTTAAGGCGCCAGTCACCCGCCATCGCCCCTTCTCCTGTCAGTAAGAGCAGTTCCGCCGGGCTTGTGAAAGCCACTCGTGCAGGCCAGGAGTTGGACTTGGTTGTCAGAGGCTATTTGAGACGCACGCCACGTGGGAGCATTTTATAGATAGTAGGTGGCTCATTCCTACTACCACCCCCGGCTGTGACAACCTTTGGAACTTTGCCCCAATGCTTCAATTATGGACCGTCGTGATCAACTTTGTGAATGGTTCGATGGACATGGCACGGATGAGTAGTCACAAACATAAGTTTGCATATGTTCTTACTACATTTCGTGTTGGACCTATTTACTCGACAATCGCTAATCTTGCAAAGTGATTTCAAGTGCCTAGTGCCTCGAATGATTATAACTTCTGCTGGTAATCTAAGTTATTGCTTTCTTGTCTTAAGACATGCAGAGCTTACTATACGTACAATTAAATAAGTTGGCTTTCATGTTTTTTGTTCAATACTGATACACGAGATTCACTATGTTCAGTACTATTATGTGGATTGTTTTTCAGGTTAGTTGTACTCATGGTTCGAAAACTAAAATTTCACGAGAAGAAGCTTTTGAAAAAATTTGATTTCATCAATTGGGAATGTGATAACAATCTTCATGAAGTTCGGATAATGAAACGCTTTCATGTCCAAAAACGAGAAGACTACACGCTGTGAGTTTTAAGCAAATCGTAAATATTTCGTGACTATTTATTTGTTTGTATGCACTAGCAGTAAATTGTGGATGTTTTTGTTGCAAAAGTAAACTGCATTACATTAATCGACACCGATGTCACGGTGCACGGATAAGTAATCATGTAGTATTTCTGTACTGCACACCTCACACAGCGCTAAAATGATTTGCCACCGATGCTGAGCTGCTTTTAGAAACACATCGGAATCTTGCTATCTTCTTAAGCTTAATTTTTATCTTGTTTATCTTGGGCAACCTGATAGTATCTTAGCCTACGTGCAGTCTATCACTATGCGGGACTTTGCTTAGATCGGGCTTGTGATTTCATATGGTTAATTCATGTTCAGATATGGTTTTATAGATGCAATACATTTATCACAAAATTTCATGGGCCTCATAATTTTAAGCTCAGATGCAATGTCTATAATTATCGTATATTGTCAATCATCACAGTATATCAGCTACTTAGACAGCATGCAAACTAACTGTTTTCTGAGAGTCCGAGCGGTAGTTGAGTAAACTGATACTGTAGTGTATGGAATTGCATGGATGTGCAATCGTACATTACTTCTGTGCTGTGCGGCTAACGCCGTGTTAAACTGATTGGCTACCGGTAGTGAGCTACATGCTGAAACACGCTGGAGTCTCGCTACCATTTTCCTTTCTATTTTCTTCTTATATCTGTCTAGTCCTGGGCAACCTGGGAGTACGTTAGCTCACGTGCAGTCCTCGAATGTGCGGCACTTTGCCTGGATCAGGCTTGTGCTTGTACTTTCATTATATGGAATGGTTTATTAGTTGAGTACGCAGCATACATGATATGATATGGTATGAAAGCACACAAAGCAGTATCTGACTCCAGATCTATGGTGCCATACATATATCGAGCTATTTCCTCATACGGCCGCTAGGACCAATATGGTCTATGCTTACTTCCGGCTTCTTCAGCGCGAACCCAAACAGGCGAAGTTTTTACCCACTGGACAGAATACTAAACTGTCGCTGTTAGTTTTCCAACTTCATATATATAATATTATGTATAGATAGAGATATAGATAGAGATAAGATCATATTAGATATTATAGATGTATAGAGATATAGATAGAGAGCGATGGATATGATGATAGATAGATAGAGATATATAGTAAGTATATATATATATAGAATATTACAATATATATATATTATATATTATATATATATAAATATATATATATATATAATGGGCGGGTGTGGTTAGTGTGAATCTACATCGCACTCATTTATTTTGTGGCGTATGGGCTAGCAAATTCCGAAACGTGTAAACGCAGCAGGATGTGTGAAACGGGACATCGTGTGAAAGTTAAAAATTCCAATCCTCTGTTTCGACTACTACCCCACATTGCGTACATCGAAGCACTTGGATTACTACTTCAAAATGCTCTGTGTTGCGCCGAGACTGGACCGTGACGTGGTGCTTTGCAGCGGCTTGCGTGCCCGATGATTCCTGAGATTACTGGGTGCATGTCTTCGTGGCATCTTCAGAGTTACTAATACAGGTTGGTCAATGGTGAAGAAGCAGACAAACACAGTCTCCTTGTCCCTCGCGGACATTTTATACCAGAAGAGGCGTATGAATCCGCAAGGATCACCGGCTCGACTGGTTGGGATGATGTCGGGAGTCCCTGCTTGGTCTCTACCTCGCGAATGGCTTGTGAAATGTACCTACAGTATCCGGCCCCGATAGGTGCGATCCTTAATCTCGCTCCGCTGCCTTGCGGGTTAGGCTTTCGGGCCAAAGGCTTGAGGTGGGAGTCCTCAAGAGCAACTCCTCTACTTCGGCCTGGGCAACCGGGTAGTATCACGCCCACACCCAAATTGATTGGGTGGCACTTTGTCATTTTTAAATGATTGTGTAAAAATATATATATATATATCAAATGATCAATGTATTACAAGATATATAATTGTCCCCGGTTCGTCGTCATATTCTTAACAACCATACCAGATGCAATATACCAGTGAACGGGTTTATAATAATAGTCTGGCAAATGTATGAAATCACAAACCTGTATCCTAGCAAAGTGCAAGACTACATGGGTTAAGATACTGTCAGTTTTTCCAGGAAAGGATACTGTAGCGTGTCTCCGTATGCAGTTCAGAACTCGTTGCAAATCAATTTCGCACGGTGTTATCTACGGAGTACAGAAGAACTGCACCATTGCACATCCGTGCACGGATGGCATCTTAGCTATATCCTTCGTGATGTTTATATCCGTGCAATATTCAGAATTCCGTTTTTGAGCAAAACAGTTTCGTTTTTCAATCTACAGATATAATAAATTGTCCCGTCAAGTTCGTGAACTCGCTAACAAACTCCGTGACATAAACGAGTCAGATCCTTGGAGAAATCAAATGGTTCAGCTTTTAACGGCTAAGCTGTAAGTTAAAACGAGTTTATATTTCACAGATACAATTTGGGTTTGATTCCAACCAAAAGAAGTCTTGAACTTGCGTCCAAAGTGAATGCTTCTTCATTTTGTCGGCGGCGCCTACCGGTCCTTATCATGCGGTCTCATATGGCAGAGACAATGAAAGCTGCTGTGACATTCGTTGAACAGGGACACATAAGGGTGGGGCCAAACATTGTCAGAGATCCTGCGTATTTAGTTACGAGGTAAGATTCGAGTTGGGCGTATACTCTGTGTGTGTTAGTTTTCTATGAACATTTAATTTGAGTACAAATTAGATAAAAATGCGAATTTCGGATGGAAAGCTTTCATAATATATAACTGACCAAGTATTCAAATGTTCTTGTTGACAAGTTGAGCTTGTAAGCCATAATTGGATATGGTTGGCACGAACAACCTGTTCAATCACAGTGCCCAAACAGATGTAGATGGGGTTAAACCCATATGAGATTAAACAGGTTGGTTGTGCCAACCTTATCCAACAGTAGTTTACAAGCTCACCTTGTTAACCATTCCTCCGCTATTTCAAGGCATGTGGATCATGATCCTACCGTCCCTTTCTGACGATTGTAAACAACGCGAAACCGGTCGTAGGGCGTCATGGAAATACATGCAAATTATCATCTTTGTTCCGTTTGGATAGTTTTTGATCGCAATGCAAACTTAATAATCTAACTTCGTTCCGACTGTGAATGTTGTTTCTAAATAGGCTTGTAAGGTATTAAATTATATCAACAGATTACGTTATTTGATATCGTTTCTTACATTTCTGGCGAAAGTAACATCTTCAAATATTGATGCAAAATCTACGTTGAACCGAATTTGGTAAATCAAATGTTTGAATGGTTTACATTTATAGAAAAGAATTGATTAATTTCCATGTATTATTTTTTCATAACCTTCAGGCCAATGGAAGATTATATAACCTGGGCTCCGCGCTCCAATATTCGAAAACGCATTGCGGAATATAACGAGTTGAGAGATGATTATGACGATGTCTAAATTGAAATACACGTGAATGTTTTATCTTTTTGCTGCCCATTTTGATTTAACTAATTTCAGTGCTTATCGGTGCAAAATCCAAGGTGACTTAAATTATGTTCTTATTCTCTTGTGGCCACATAATTTTGTTGAACATCAGTAGCTGGTATTGATTGACCATTGTTGATGTTTTTAATCGGAAAGCAATCGTGTTTAGTCTACAATTTTCTCGAAGGACCGGTTTTGTGCTGTTTGCACTCATCAGGTAGGGACAGTACTATCAGGATCTGCATGCCTTGAAAAAGTGAAAGAATGGTAAATAAGTTGCGCTTGTATGTCATTGTTAAATAAGTTCAACAACGTAGATAGCATGTTTTTGTTGGCTTTTTCGGTCAATGTCGACCATGTATAAAAACAAGCCTGGATCCAGGAAAGTGCTGCACCGTCACATGCAGAACGGTCGATCGGTGCCAATGTGCTTTACGCAACAGCAGCAGCACTGGCTCGTCTCGAACTTGAGGATAACGCTGTTTAAAATGGCTCAAAAGTAAGCGCTCAATACCATGTTCTTTCCAACTCGTGTCGTCAATATTGCGAGCTTTCATATCCCTTAAAAGCGTTTTCGTGCAGCGATTACAGCCTACCCAAAGTTCAACTTCTCAAAAGTAGATCATTTGGAAGACGACCGTTTTCCTGCTGTAGACTGGACCTAACCAGCGTTGGCGGCGCTGTTGTAGTAGAATGAACACGCTCTATAGACCATTTTAGAAAGCACTTCTGGGTTTATTACACTGCCGATCCACGACACAGATTCAAGAATTTGTGTTGGCAAAAAGCAAATAGTTTCACAATTACCATAAGCATTGTAATTATTCGTTCATGAAAAAGAAATAACTCATAATCAAGGAATGTCACCTATGCTCCAGTTAACTACTCACCGAGCTAATCCACAGGTGCAGTCAAATTGCTATCCAAATTTGGAATGAGTGTCTCGACGCTGCGAACGATAACAATAGTATCAGGGAGCACATTCCTTAGAAAACAGCAATAAGAATATCGGCGGCAGCTAATGCGGAAATGCAGCGTTTGTAATGTCGCTGAGTGGCTGCGTGTATGTCGCGGCTCCGGGTATTTAAATTAATGTTTAAATGGGTGATTTGAAGTACGTAATATTTTGTTTTAAAATATCACATCACTACGAAGTCTTCTCTGAAGGGGCGGCGGATGTGAGAAGCTTCAGTGAAAGCATACCCGGAAGCAGGCTTGTAAATGACCTCACAATGCATGCAGTTCTTTAGACTGCCGCATATCCACACTGAAATCTATTTCTGACACGGTCCAGCATAAAATTGTTCGCCCAACGTAATATGTGCATTGGAGTAGCTTATCAATTTGCAGCATCTTGCATTGTTGAAAATTGAATGGTAGCTTATTCCCCACCGACCATTAACGGAGAACATCCAAATCAGTTTGCAGTTGTAAACAGTCCGCAGTATATTCTAGCAGCGTCCAAATTTGAATGTCGTCGGCATCTCTGGTAGGTCCTTGATGTAAACGAGGAAAATTATTGGCCCGACCATGGAAAATTACGGTGCACCGCTAGTGGCATCAATTACTTGTAAGTGTACCCTGTTGATTCGCACAAATTCCTTGCGCTCAGTGAGGTAATTTGCAAGCCCTACGAGCAGCCGTCCGCTGATGCCCATTTGCTACAGCTTTTGTGGGAGTCGAAAGTGATTAACTTGGTTAAAAGCTTTAGGCATATCCAGGTTTCAAGCACTTGTGTCAACCGCTTGGGTCCAGTCATTTAGCATTGTCAGCAAGTTTATAAAGCATCGGCAAGATTTATGTAAACCGTGCTGCTCTGCAGATAGTATATTTTGCGATTCCAAATGATGAGCCAATTTTCCGTCACTATGCGCATTACAACTTGGACATCACTGGAAGTACGGTGACCAGACTGTAGTTTGCACATCCGAATGACTACCACCCTTGTAGTTCGGTGAAATAACCCAAGTCTTCCACTCTGCTGGCCCCATTCCTTCAGTCAGCGAATGTTTAAACAGTTCGCTCAATCATGCCCACAGCTGAGTCAGGATTTTATTACGGTTGGTGTAATTTTGTCAGCTCCCGGGATTTTTTAGGGTTAATTCGGCGCAAATGTTGTTGTATCATCGCTGAATTGATCTCGATGTCAGTCAGTTTTTGCGTCCCGGTTGATGTCTATAAGTCTTCAGCCGATGTGAATATTAACGGACTACATACTTTTGCATAAAAGTGAACGCAAGCATCGGCTGTTTTCTACCGAAGCAGTTAATTAGCCCTCAGTAAGCACAGGGAATACCCCTGGTTTAACGCTTTATCGAGATTTAACAATTCAATATAGCAATTTAGAAATTCTTTCAATTTTCAAATACAGGAAGTGATGGTAAATTTCCTTGTCTTTCTTTATGAAGGCCTTCAATTTATTTCTGTTTTCAAAACTAACCAGGATGCTTCAGTTCTATTCTGTGTTGAACCGCTGCGCGATCCCTTTTTGCGCGACTACGAAATTTAAACCCTGTCGTCCATCAACAAATCTCTAATTTCGATATGTTTCCCTGAATTCTTGTTGTGATTACGATGCAACACATCTCTGTGTTGTGATAGTTAAGCTCTCGCCAATTTACTACTATATAAACAGTCGATCATCCTGATAAGTTTCACAGGCTCATCTAACCGTCTTGCATTGCTTACACGTTCGAAACGTACGTACAAGATGATACATTAGTGAATATTATTCAGCTTCCCTCCGTGCCTTCCGTGGGTGATTCAGGTTTCACTGTCACAACTAAAAGTGCACACGCGCTTTTACCGTTATTTTTAATTTCACGGTCAACTTGCGGTTGCCTCAGACACATGAGTTCAAACGGAACAAAATGGCATTTCCTCTGCCAATCCGCTCATTAATCCTGGTATCTCCGGATAGATTATCCGCAATGGTAGAACAAAGATGCAAGATTTGTGGTTTATAACGAGTTTAACTTTACAACAACCACAGAGTCGAAATATAGGTACAATTTGTTTTACATACAAATTATATTAATCGGTCCTCATGTCAGGGGTAAAGCAGAGAAATGATCTGCAAAAATAGTTTAGATAGCTCGAATCTAATCAAGTTTTTATTTAAGTAAAGCTAAATTAACGCAGTTTACCAAATTGGTAGATAGGGAATTCCAAAAAGGCACTGAATAAAAATATCTACGACTGTTCTGTTCGGCCTGCGAAATATTTATAATGCAACCGTGGCCTCAGATGCTGCTACCTGTTTATTATTATATATGGGGTGGGAAATGATATTAAGAACTTTACATGCTCCGATAAGGTCATTTCACGTTCTGCTTTGTGAAAGCGTTCTCAGGCCCAGTTTTGAGGCGCTCAACGTATGGCATATTTTAAAACCTCGACTAGGTTAGACACTCCATGATAGACGGTCTAGAAGCAAAATCATTTTTGATCCATGATGTCCAGGCTTGAGCAGCATGGTTTAGAACCAGGTGTACATACGCGTTAATCATTGAAGGAAATTAACCAGCGGGGGGATTTTGAAGGTCTGCGTAACATGTCTGGCAGCCGGAGACGCGTTTTTAAAGTTTCGTATTGTAGAGCCTTTTCCAAACAACCTCAAATTCAGCTACCTAGGTCATTTTCTTCGGCTGTGTGACCTAGGTTTCGGGATCCATGCGTGTACGGGTAAGAAAAGCCGGGATCGCGGTGGATTTGCATTATTCTTAACTTGTCTATTTAATGATAGTTTATTCACGGAAACAGTCGTGCAATGCATTCAAGTCGTTTTGTAACAGAAAACCACCATCGGTGTTGCTCATTCGCATTGATATTTTTCTCATCATCGAACGGAACGACCTTACCATCTGGTGTTGGTTACTAGTTCTAGATCAGGAAGAATATTGGTCCAAGCGCTGATCCTTGCGGAACATCGCAAAGCCTCACAACCAGAAAATTGTCACTCCTAAAGAGAAATTTCGGTAGGTTCTCAAAACAGACAATTCCCTGTATTATAAATACGTATATCAGGCCCACGATGGAATATGCGGTTCAAGCATGGTCGCCATGGCTTAAAAAAGATGTTTCGACTTTGCAACGAATATATCATCGAGCTACCAAACTTGTCACTGGACTCAGCCGGAAACCCTACAATGAGCGAATCAAAACGCTGAATTTATTTGATTATCCACGTCGTCGTATCCGAGGCGATTTGATTCTGGCTTACAATATTTTGAATACTGAAAATCACCCTCTACAATGCTTATTGAATCTACGGAGCTCGCATAATACAAGAGCTCACACACTTACTCTAACTGTCCCTCACTCGAGACTAAACTGCAGACGACATTTTTTTGCCGTGCGAGTTTGTTTTACTTGGAACAATCTGCCAGATAATGTTGTGAACTCACCAAACCAGCAAACTTTCAAGAGAAGCCTTGATGCCTAGTTGACCCTAAACCCGTGCATTGAAGAAAACTATACATCTTAACACCATATACCTACATTTGTTATCCCACCAATCGAAAACAATTTCTGCCCTTGGATATTTACTTGATTTTTTGAACTGCCCAGTAAGCAATCTAATCCCATTTTTTGCTTGTTATATTATTCGTTGTTGTCATATTATTCTGTGGTTTTTTGTAAAGCTATATGCTTTTTAGACCATTAAAATTGAATTGAATTGAATTCAATAGGTGACTTAAATTTGCTTCACACTAAACCATTCTCTTACTCGGATGTATTTGTTGCTGAGGTAGTCACGTATCTATTCATATAGTTTCTCAAATACAGCATGTTGATGTAGCTTGTTCAAAATTAATTTATGATCAACTCAGTCGAAAGCTTAAAAAAATTTAAAAGCTCGTGACCGTGGGGAAACAAGTAGAGTTCACATACCATATATATTCACGTCCCTAAAAATTTCAGTGAAGAAAAATATTTGAGTGTCTGGAAATGCTCGTTTAAAAACCTCACTCCAAAATAACAAAGGCAACGTTTCCTCAATCTACTGAAACGGATATTTGGGAAATTTTAGTCAAAGATATTCTTAAGAATCATGAAAACATATCTGAGACCAGTCATGGAATACGCTGTACTGCCATGGTCTAAGTGACTCAAGAATGATGTAGAACTTATGCAGCCAACTAGTTATCAGCATCCGAAACAAGCCTTATTAAAAAGGATAGCCAACCTGAATCTGTTTGAATTTCCCTATCGACGAATCAGAGGAGACCTTAATTTACTTTACAGAATATTCCATACCCGAAACCATACCTTACTGGGACTATTCATGCAAAGGGATATGAGGAATTATCGGTCCTAAATTGTAAAAGGTATTTTTATTATGTCCTTGTTTGTTTTACTTGGGAAAATTTACTTTCTACCGTTGCTCACTCCACTAGCTTGCGTGACTTTAAAACGAAATTAGACGTTTTTTATTGAATTATTCGTTTCCCGACTATCTATATACTGTTCAACCTAATAGCATATCTTGTTTTCTACACTTACATTTTATTGTTTACCATCATGTGATTATTGTTAAGCTTTCTGCTTTTAAGATCATTAAAAACCTTGAACTTTTGATACTGGCTAGAAGTGTCACCAAACTGAGATTCTTACGTTTCAAGGTAATTCAAGGTTTTAATGGTCTAAAAAGCAACAAGCTTAACAACAACCATAGGATTGTGAAAATTAAAATTTAAGTGTATAAACAATATAAGGAAGTAGATTAAACAGTATATAAGTGTTCTGGAAACAAATAATGCACTAAAAATCCGTCTAATTTCGTTTTAAATTCATGCAAGCTAGTGGAGTGAGCAACGGTTGAAGGTAAACTGTTCCAAGTAAAACAGACACGGACAGAGTAAAAATACCTTCTACAGTTCAGGCAGGAATGGGGTACGACCAGCACATATTCATGGGTCCGATAATTCCTCGTATCCCTTCGCGTGAATAAATCCTGTAAGGGATGGTTCGGGGTATGGAATGTTTTGTAAAGTAAGATGAGGTCTCCTCTGTTTCTTCGATAGGAAAAGTCGAACAGATTCAGTTGAGCTATCCTTTCTTTATAGGTTTTGTTTCGGATGCTGAGAACTAGTTTTGTTGAGCGGTGCATACCATCATCTTTGATCTGTGGTTGTCTCAGACACGAGGGTGCTTGAAGCATCTACTAGAGGGGACGTGGATAGCATGTTTATTTCCTTTTCACGTCGATGCTTATCTCCGGTTTTATGGGGACGAAGAAATGAGTTTAGTGATTAAAAGGCCTCTGACGCGTTCCAAATACTTTTCATCATTGAAAGCGTTACACTGATAGCAAGTCTGGGTGCTGAATTGCAATGCAATCGTAACACCAAATAATTTGATGCAGTTGGCGAATTGTGGGACTTGAACTTCCACGGAACCTGTAGAAAGATAAGTTTAGGTGAGATACATACATCTCCAATAAAGTACGCTTTGATAGCGAATAAGGCGACGTTTACTGTTGTTTAAAGCGTCATTTTCAAACGGAGGATGAGCAACTACTGCCCAAGTCTGCTTGAAGTTGGTCAGGCCGACAGCTTGCAAATGTGCTGATCGGTTGGGTATGGCCTATTGTAAACGCTGTTGCTCCCAAATCCTGTCAGTTGTGGAGACTGCGCCTGTGATGTAAATCCATCTCTGACCTATGGTTAGACACATTTTTCCGTAGTTTAGAACCTCGCTGAGGTCGTAATCATAGAGCGCTCGTTTGATTGAGGACTAACTCATCGACCAATGTACTACCATGGCACTGCAATTATAATTGATTGCATCTTTGTCTTATGAACGGAATGGGAAAATAGTTATCAGGTATAAAGTTCAACTCCCCACATAACACAAGTTGCTATCGTAATCAGGAATGTTGAGAATCGTGGACACCTTCCGAAGGAGGCCAACAACAAATCTAGTTAAATACCGTGAGTCGAATCATTTTAAAACAAACGTGTCTAAATTCTTAATGAATACCTGGACACTCAAAGCGGTAACGTTGGTTGCAGGGAGCGTATTGCAAGGCACCTACCGAATAAACTATCTGCGACAGATAATACTGGAATGGGTATTTTGTGATGACCTATGGTGCTGTGCAGCTATAAACCTTTTTACCATAAATTCTTGAACTTGAATAAACATCATAATGCGGGGTTGTAATATTTTGTGTTATCTGGGTATCTGGATAATCAGTGCGAGGCCACCTAAAAACCTGCATGCAGCATACTCAAATTACCTAAACGAATTTTTGTACGTTTCCCACGAGGCTCATTGACAAAGGTTTTCCATACATTGGTACTCCAAATCGTGGTCCGTACATCGTAAGCTTGGACACCATGGGTGGTGTTTGCAAAGAAAATGCTTACCGGATTGCCAAGCCTACCCTTTGAGCAGCGATTAAGCACTGACGAGCGCAGACGAATACGGAGTGGTTTAATTATAAGCTACAGAATAATACTATGGGCACCCTTACCCACTGGCGACTGTTTAAAATTATGTTTCAGTCTCCGACCACGCAGTCATAATCTCGCCTTAAATACACAACAATCCCGCCTAAACTGTCCTCGGAACTTTAATTTCAATCCGTGTGATTCAAGTGATTCCTGGTTAAGCGCACACGGGCGTTTCTCATCGCACTTATTGTCAAAGATACTCAATACATACATAAATACATAGAGTTTTGGACTAAACGGTGCAAGCTTGGACACCATGTATAGAAAACAACATCTAGCTCCTCAAAAGGATTAAGCATAAGACAACCAAAATGGTTACTGGATTGCATAATCCACTCTTTGAGCAGCGACTGACTACACTTGGATTTAGCACGCTTTAGTACAGACGCATCCGAGCTGGACTAATCCTGACATACCGAATAATCCATACGGGGTCTCACCCACTCAGACACCTTTTTACAATTGGTTCCAATCTCCCGACCGGCAGTCACAACCTGACTCTTCAAATCCTTCATTCCCGATTTAACTGTCGCCGCAAATTTTACGCAATCTGCGAATGCTTTTGTTAGGCGCCTGAAATTGTTTCCTCATCAAACGAAATGATATTCAAACAATCGTTACCATATTTTATGTTGCATAATAATGTGATGGCCACGGTTTACTGAAATCCCTTAGTGATTCCTTCTTACGCCACAAACTTGGAAAAACAAGTTACCCAACTATATATTTCCGGTC
>JACCGJ010010827.1:0-17598 GCA_013407085.1 Atriophallophorus winterbourni | reverse complement strand
TAGATAGAGAGACAGATGGATAGATAGATAGATATATAGATAGAGAGATAGATTGATTGATAGATAGATAGATAAATAGATAGATAGATAGATAGATAGATAGATAGATAGATAGATAGATAGATAGATAGATAGATAGATAGATAGATAGATCTAATGATTCCAATAAATCATTCCACAAATGCATTGCATAAATTACACTTTTGGGAAAGAATGATAAGTTCAAATTAAAGGTTTCGTATCATTCGTTGCGAAATGATCTAGGTACAATTTATCCATATTATTCATTCAATGTGATATGAAGTATAACATATTAGGTCGAGAAACACAATTGATTTGTTGGTCACCACCAGTGTTGTTGCCTTCACATATAGTTTTTATAATATCTAACAATTTACGATTTATATTCTGAGCCCACAATGATATTTGCTGCTGAATTCTGGAGATCTCTAGTGATATAATTTGTGTTGGTGATAAATCACATTATATTAAACTCATCAAATTGAATAGTTGGATGTATATAAAGTTGGTCATATATTTTACAAGTTTGATCGAGCGCCCATCCTGTGTGATCAACTCAGTTCAACATTATCAATGGCTTTGGAATGAAATAATCGATAATTGCACGTGAATATGATTGCAAAATTAATGGCGATCATTCATCACACAAAATTGATTTTAATTAATCAAACTTGTCACATTTTTTCTGATAATATACAGCCCTTGGAGGACTTCGTGTGTAAACTGAAATTATTTACTTCTGTGAACTTATATTAATCAAAACTTTCACGTAATTTTTCCAATATTGTATAGTAATATTTCCGATAATGTATAGTAACTTAGATTAGTATAATATAGTATAAATGATACATTTTCTTGATATCACCTGAGTAAAACGTACAAAAAGGTGTTGGACACAGCGATCGCTGTAGTAAATTGAAATTTATTCCACAATCAATAGAAAAATACTGAATATTACAATGTTCAAAACCACCGTGAATTCTTATATCACATGAAAATATCTGTAACACTTTATCAATAATGTCAATAAAGTATGACGTTATATATTTAGTAGATACTTTTTAACGTGTTTGGTAAAATCAATTCAGTTTTATTTTTTGAATACAATCTTCCGGGATGTTGACTTTAGTTTAGAACTAAAACGAGATTTACATCCTACGTGTGATATAATCATGTATGATCATTGTATTATAATATTGCTACTAAATTGGATAAAGAAAATTCTACCAAAATTGAATTTGTAACATTGTAATATTATATAGATATAACAGAATCTTCCGTACATTATGAAACTGAAATCCAATGTTGATTAAAATGATCCTACGAGATTGAAAACTTCAATGTGTTTAATGTTCTTTTTGTTGCAAAATAAATAGTTTAATAGACTTTCATCTTAATTGAATCCGTACTTTTCTCCTCTCATGTTATTCCCATTTTTCTATTGATTAATCAAATGTAGACGTTAAGACTCTGCATAAATTAGCTTATTTTCAATAATTAAAACTTTACTGGCATAATTTTGAATTTTTGCCGTCGTTTGTTTTAATTTCATCTTGATCTTTATTTCACTGTCTGCTTAGATTTAGTGCATAAATAAATCAAAATATAATGAACTAATTTTTCAGCAAAATTAATGAATTTAAACAACTTGTGGTTGTATGCCCCTGTTGGTTCAGGTTGCTAAGACGAACCGGTTTGATAAAATATGTCCATACACATTTATATCGGGTTTATTCGGACATAACAGATTAAATTTAGTGTGCTGTGCGGTCGCATAAATCTGTGCTCTCATACTTTTGGATCTATTTCCTCACTCGCTCTTCTGAACTGAACGGTTCAGATATCATTGAACTCGTCTCAATTCACTCGTTTGGATTATACCAGTTTCAAGTTCGCGAAAGTTGAATCCTTGAAAATCCAAATTTTCGAATTATAACCCAAATTACTCACGCGTGCAACAGACCCGGTACTTTGGAATATTGTTTCTGTTCAAATACCGTCGAGAAGAGCAAATCACTCCGAATCGACCGATATTCTTTTGAAATCTGTGAGATCGAAAATCGTGAAATCGCAACAGTTCTATCCTACCTCGTTCGCTTTTCATCGTTTGGATCACTTAACTCCGATCCAACGCATTCACTCCACCGCTAGTTATCGATCGATCAATAACTGCACTGAGTCACCCGTCACCGGATTGAAACAATGACACCCAGGTTGACCCCGAAAACCCAAACAAAGAAGGCCGCACGTGATGTGTGCAAAATTTGCAACAAAGGGGTAAGCACTAGATCTCATGTCGTTAAATGTTTCGGCTGCCTGAGTAAAATACATGTCAATTGTGATAAAGCCCTAACAGAGGAAGTGGCATCGATTATCAACAACGTGGATTTCCCCAGTGTCTGTTACATATGCACTTCATGTCGAAGCAAACAGTCTAGCGACAATCCACACAACGCTGCCTATGAGGCAAGGCTTGAGCCTCGGTTAGAAATTTTAGAAAATAATTATCGAATAATTGAGGAAAGGCTTAAAACACTCTTGATGGATAAAATTGCCCCAGCGATTCAACCCGAAGCAGATGATGCTCAAGATAACAAAAAGCAATCTGAACTTCATCAATCGACGGAACTGTTGAAAAAAGTCAATAATGTACCATCGATTCCAGACTCAGGGGTTACGTCCAAAGAGCTCCAAGTGAACGCGTCTCATTCCAGCAAGCTAACATTCGCCCAGATGGTGTCTAAAGGTGATAAGTGTTTGGCGTTAGAATTGAGCCCTAAACCTCAGGCAAAAGAGGAAGTTCAAAGCAAAACGGTTCCATATCACAGGGAGCAGAAAAATTCGATAAAACGCATAAAAAATTTAAGTGTAATATGCACCAATATTCCTGAGTCAGAGGTGACGCTCTTTCAAGAAAGGCAAAAGCATGACCGTGAAAACTGGTTCGTCGTTTGTAATCGAATCGGCCTAGACAGTATTCACCCCGTGTCGGTAACTCGATTAACTCGTCATACGAAATCCCCGAATCAAGATAAACCACGTCTCCTTAAAATCACTTTCGCCAACGAAAAGGACATGGAAAATGTCCTACTAAATTCGTATTTGCTCCGAACGCAAAGTGACCTACCCAACCGTATATATGCTGACGTTCCTTGGTGGGAAAGGTCAAAAGCACCGAATAGGCGGGATCAAACAGCACCAAGGAGTATTATTCTGCTTGACGTTCCAGAAAATTCGGGCACCACAACGGGCTTCGAAAACAAAGAGCACGACCGTAAACAATGGTCATTTATAGCCGAAAATATCGGTTTCCAAAATTCTGTAGTTGTCGACACATACAGAATACCTCGTTCGCCGAACTATCACGGGAAAGGGGCAAATCCACTTAAGGTTACGTTTCTTTCAAGTAGCATGGCGGATGATGTTCGAAGCAAGCTAAAAGTGAACAGAAACAGGCTACCTGAAAACGTTAGACTGTGCAGCTCAAAAGCCGCTGTTGAGGTCCACCTGGAGCCCTCAATTACGCAATTATCCGAAACTGGTGCAAATTCGCCCGCGAAATTACTTCAAATTGCTTCAAAAAACGATCTCGGTCCGACGTCAACATCGTCGGACCAATAAATACTAATACTGACTCAGTGTTACATTCTAAAAACTCACTTAAATGCATCTATACCAATGCTCAAAGTTTGTTCAACAAATTGACTGAACTGACCGAGCTGTGCAAACGATACACGCCAGACCTCGTTGCTGTTACTGAAACCTGGTTTCAATCCTGTATGACTGATAGTGAACTCTTAATCCCCAACATGATGCTAATACGGAACGATCGCCCAAGAAAAGGTGGTGGTGTGGCTTTATACTGTCACGAACGGCTTCAGTGCATGAAAATTCACGATCCAAGACTTGATTTCGAAGATACCCTCTGGTGCAGTCTCACGAATGTGTCACAGGACGATTGCATTCTTGGAATCATATATCGCCCTCCAGCCTCGAATGATACTCAGAATGACAGGTTATTACAAGCGCTAAATTACGCCGGAGAGAAGCGTAGCTCGCAATTACTACTCATCGGGGACTTCAATCTTCCTCATCTCTTTGCCAGGTCCGATCACCCTATACACACATTTGATCACAAATTTCGTGAGGTGATCGACATGATTCCACTGCATAATCATGTGTTTGACTTTACTCATAGAAGAGGATCAGAGTTGCCATCAATTTTGGATCTAATCTTTACTTCAGAGAAAACAGCAGTTGAGGGTGTTGACTACATTGCGCCCCTCGGTCGGAGTGATCATCTGGTGCTAGCCTTTGAGTTTGTTTGCAGTGCTAGACGAGTTTGTGCGTCCTCCAAACAATTCAGAAAGATCGACTACGCTGGTCTACGTGGATCGCTTGGGCTAGTAAATTGGCAAGAACTTGATCAGCACAACACCGAAACACAATGCAGTGAGCTCACGAAAATACTTCAGTCAAACATAGATCATAATTCGCGATTTGTTGATGAACGACGGGCAAGTGATTTCCGATTTAAGCTTCGCAGTCGCACAAAAAAATGGCTCGGGAAACGAAACTTTGCTTGGACTGAACACCGGAAGACCAGAACTGACGGTGGTAGCCGTTCAGATCCCGCGAACTACCGTCCTGTCACCCTACTCCCCGTGATATCCAAAGTGATGGAGCGCATAGTGACGGAAAATATAGTTCATCACTTGGAATCACAAAATATACTATCTGTCGCCCAGCATGGGTTTCTTAAAGCTCGCTCCTGCTTGACAAACTTGCTGACGGTATTAAACGATTGGACCCAAACGGTTGACGCAGGAGACAGTGTGCACGCGTGCTATCTGGATATGTCGAAAGCTTTCGACAGAGTTGATCACTTCCTGTTGCTACGGAAGCTGAAAAAGATTGGTATTGACGGGCAGCTACTCGTGTGGTTCGAAAGCTACCTCAATGAGCGCAAGGCAACCGTTCGAGTTAACGGGGTACAATCACGAGCCAATAATACCTCCCGTGGTGTACCGCAAGGTTCCGTTCTCGGTCCAGTGCTTTTCTTAGTTTACATCAATGATTTACCTGAGACGCTCTCATGCAAGGTAGTTCTTTTTGCGGATGATGTTAAACTTTGGATGCGAATAAAATCAACTGCAGACTGCGTAAAACTGCAAAGTGATTTAGATGCCCTACACGAATGGTCAGTTAGAAATAAACTGCCTTTCAATTTTCAAAAGTGCAAGTTACTGCAAATCGGTAAGCCCTTTCCGTACGAATATCACTTTGGGCAGACGATTTTGAGCTGGACCGAATCGGAGAAGGATCTTGGAGTCTGGATATGTGGCAGCCTAAAGAACAGCGTGCATTGTGAGGTCATTTACAAGCGTGCTTCAAAGCTTCTAGGTATGCTTCGACGGATCTTCCGAACCTTTACGCCTGTAACGTTGCCAAGAATCCTGAAGACCTACTTAATTCCCACAATGGAACACGCATCGCAAGCATGGACTCCGTGGATGAAAAAAGATATATTCTTGCTTGACAGGATATATCATCGTGCAACTAAACTCGTGCGTGGTTTTCGAGACCAAACCTACGAGGAAAGGTTGAAAAAGCTAAAGCTCCCCACTCCCCTTCAACGTAGACTTCGAAGTGACGTTATAATTACTTACAAGATATTGAATACTCCAGATCATCCACTCAAACATTTGTTCAAATACCGTGAATCAGGACCTCTGGAATCAGGAATTACACGTAGCCACTCAGCGGCACTACAAATTCCCCATTCCCGTACTAATTGTCGCCGATATTTCTATTCGGTACGTGTCTGTTTCCTGTGGAATGCCCTTCCCGAAGCAATTATCACTTCTCCCTGTATCCAAACATTCACTCGTACCTTGGACAATTATTTGTTACTTAACGATTTGACGATGCCTGTGTATTGACTCAGAGTAAGCATATTACTTGACTCCAGTGACATCGTATAATTGATTTTTTTATACCTCTTATTGAACGCATATTTACTATGATATGGTAATTGTGAAGCTATGTGCTTTTTGTAACCATAAATTCTTGAATCTTGAATCTTGAATCATGTTATTTATTTTACCTCTGCAGCTCAACGAAAACAACGACAAAATTCTGATGATGAAGAACAAGGTTAGTCAGCATGTAGTATTATATATTTTCCAGCATATTATTGCATATGCAAGGACAGTTTAAACGTTTTTCAATTAAATATGTGGAATCACTAATATTATTCGAAAAAGGATCTCGCACTACATAACCAACAATATTTGGGCATTCCGCATTTTTAAATATTCCACGAAATTTAGAAAATGATACCATTGGAACAACTAGAGAAATAGACCAATTCGAACGGTATGTGTTGGCAATCTTCATGACCGTTAGAGACAACAAATCATGTGCGGATTTGTGACCTTCAGTTTGCCAACGATGCAGCCATCACTACTCACTGCTAATTAAATTCGCGCAAACTAATGGAATGCTTTTCGCCGGCATTTAATATGTAAGATGCTTTTCATCGTGACACCTACAGATTAGCGTGTATAATTTTGAACTAAAATGCACAAGCTTACACAAAGGATGATAATGGATATTTCGCAACTTAAAAAGATTTGTCATCAAGCAAACAAAATTGTTTCTAGTTTGCATAATCTACACTTTGAGCAGCGTCTGACTAGAATTTGATCTTGTGCACTCTCGAGCACAGGCGCATTAGAGTTTAACTAATCCTAAGATACCGAAAATTCATAAGGAGTCACACCTAAGCAAAACCATTTTAAAATTAGTGCTCATTTACAAGCCTATTCATCACACACATACCCCGCTACCGGTTTCGAGCTGTTAGCACTCATCATGTAACGACAGTCGTATCATGATAAGCAAGCACTTACAACAGTGGAAGAATTGTAAACAATTTGCGATTATGTGCCACATTTTGATGCGTTTGGTAGGAACAACCTGCTCAATCACATGTAGAAAGTATTCAAACCCATGAAAGTGAACACAAAATTACCATTTGAATTCATTTCCATCGAACACACAACCGACCACCGGTTTCGAGCTGTTTACACTCGCTATGTAAGGACTGTATGATTAAAATAAGCATGCACTTGAAACAGTTGAAGAATGATAAACAAGGTGCGGTTGCATGACCAGGTTGGTTCTGGTTGATACGACCAGCCTAATTGATCACATGTGTCGATACACAATTATATAGCGTTTATTCTAATATTTTATTTATTTTTCCTCTGCAGCTCAGCCCCCAGAAGCACAAGAAAATAATGATGAAGGTGAAGGTTAGTCAGCATGTAGCATTATACAAAGTTTAGCATATTATTGCCTATTTAATTACAGTTTAAACATTTTGCAATTAAATAATTGGAATCACTAAATATTAATCGAAAAATTCTCTTGCTCTACAAAAAAGTAAACTTTGTGCATTGCGATTTTTCATACTCTACCTATTAAGAAAATGTTACCTTTTGAACAACTAGAACAATAGACCAATTCAAACGATATGTTTTGGCATTCTTTTTAATATAGACCGTTAGAGAAAAGAAATCATGTGCGGGATATGTTATCTTTGACCTTTTGTTTTCCAACGATGCAGCCATCACTGCTCACTACAGATTGCAATCCGACAAGCTAATGAAATGCTTTTCCTCAGTGTGTAAATTCTTCGAGTTTAAAATCATCTTTAGCAAGATCAAGCTTGCTGGTCAGAAATCTATCTTGCCCTTGATAATTTCAACTGAAAACTCTCAGAATGAATCAGTTTTTCATTTTACATATGTTTTTTCTTAAAAATTGTGAGTAACTTCTCTCAATCTATCGAGCATATTAGTTAAATGGCTGTTATATTGTCTAGATTTAACTTGAGAATTGGTGTAGAGCACGTGCGAACTCAATACGTTACGACATAGCAATGAAAACTAATGCATACGCTCAATGCAATACCGAACGTTTAATGCTTTTTAGTCAAAGATCATCTGTCACATCTTGTGTATGAATCCGCGTCGATGTCTAGAAAATTCCTCTTTCGGTCCAGCAAGATCAAACGAACTGAAGACATTTGTTCCCACCCTACACCCGTGTTTCTTATCAAGTTTTTTGTGTCATAATTTTCCAGTGATATTTTTTGTTTGTTCTTCATATTGAAAATGACATTTAAACTAAACGTTAAATCTGTGAGCGTTTTCTTTCTCGAACTTGAATTGCACGGGATAACAGGAAAACTTCTTGCTTGGCTAGAAAACTATTTACGCGACAGGAGTGCCCAAGTCAGAGTTGACGGCGCCTTATCGAAACCATTCAAAATTACGAGCGGAGTGCCCCAGGGTTCGGTCCTCGGACCGATTTTGTTTTTGATCTACGCAAACGACATTCCCGAGCGTGTTAAATGCAAGATTATGTTATTTGCAGACGATATAAAGCTTTGGAGAAGCATACGTACCAATGATGACTGTGAAACTTTGCAGAAGGATCTAAACACATTGCACGATTGGTCTTTGAGAAACAAACTACCATTCAACTTCCAAAAGTGCAAGGCGTTAAACATTGGAAAGACTGTTAATTACAACTACACTCTTGGGTCCCACCAACTCGTCTGGACAACTGAAGAGAAGGATTTGGGTGTTTGGACAAGTTCAAGTCTGAAGACTTCACTGCAGTGCAAAGCGGCATACAAAAAGGCGTCACAAGTATTGGCGTTATTGAGACGAATTTTCGGCAGATTCTCCAATCAGTCGGTGCCCCGTATCATGAACACCTATCTGAGACCAGCGATGGAGTACGCTGTTCAGGCTTGGTCACCCTGGATTCAGAAAGACATCAATCTTCTGCAGCGTATTTACCACCGAACCACAAAGCTTGTACCCGGACTAGCTGCTAAACCATATGAAGAACGTTTGAGGAGTCTCAATCTTTTCGACTTTCGCTGTCGTCGACTAAGAGGTGACCTCATACTGATGTACAATATTATGCACGTCCCTAACCATCCCTTGTCCAAACTTTTCACACGCTCGCCACCCCGTGCCAGTCGGAAACACGAACTTTCAGTGCTTATTCCCACTTCAAGACTGAACTGTCGAAGATATTCGTATGCTGTACGTGTAAGTTTCACATGGAACACCCTCCCCTCCACTGTTACACACTCAGCCAACCTGGATATTTTTAAAGCTAATTTGGACAAATACTTGAGAGACAACCCAAACTTTGATACGATTTACACTACATGAGTTTTCCTGTTCTTCTTCTTTTTATTGTATATACCTCATAACTCCATCCTATGGTTATTGTTAAGCTAAATGCTTTTTAGACCATTACAACTTTGAATCACTTTGAACATTTTCCCTTTGTTTAACTGCACTTCGGCTTCCGCACATTTTGATTTGTCCGTTACCCGTGTTTACCGTTATTGCAAAACGGTAATTTTTTGTGCTCTCAACTGAGTTGTTGGACTTCCGTTTATTGGACGCTTTGGGTTTGCATTGAAACCTGTATTCGATTACCGTTGAGGTTTGTTATATTTTACTTTTTAATCGTCTTTGTCAATATAGTACAGCGTTATTTGACGTATTGTTCTGATTTGGGATCGATTCGTAAACGCTCGTCACTCCCGGTAGAAGATTCTCGTGGCTCGTAGCAGGCAACTAGTTTCCGTGACAGAAACTATTCCCCAGTGACGGTTTGGTCGCTACAGTACTCAACGTTAGAATTCGATTTGGACCGTATTTTCTCAATTGGAGAAAATTCAGTACTCAACGTTGGAATTCGATTTGGACCGTATTTGTCTCAATTGGAGAAAATACAGTACTC
Organism: Atriophallophorus winterbourni; assembly: GCA_013407085.1. NCBI lineage: Eukaryota > Metazoa > Platyhelminthes > Trematoda > Plagiorchiida > Microphallidae > Atriophallophorus > Atriophallophorus winterbourni. Next base: position 7,737 of record JACCGJ010010827.1, on the reverse strand, counting down.
AACGTCAAATTTGTGGACGCAATACAGTACTCAACGTCGAATTCGCTGACGTCGATATGCCTGTTACCCGCAGTTTTGTCGCAAAGATCAAATCTTCCCAACAGTTGGTCGATAATGGAACGGAAGACACCGCAGGTGAGCGCATTCATTGTTCTGTTGTGGGCTCTCGAGGTAGCCTAAGGAGTTCAAAGATAGAGTCAAATATCCTTGTTCGTAAGGCTAAAATGCGCCTTGAACTCATAAAACTGTCGCTCGAAACAATCAAAATGAAGCACAAACTGGAAGTGCTTGAGGCGGAACAGGAGGTTAAAATGGCTAAGATTGCTGCATCGGCAAGTCGTCTTGCGCATCGTGAGCATCAAAAGGAAAAAGTAGCTGACTACCCTCGTTCGGAGGTAGAAGATTCTGTCTGTAATAAAAAGCCCGGCAGTGTACCGAGATCTGACCTTCCGAAGATAGAATTGATATCTTTTGATGGTTCAGCTAGCACCTACGGGAAATTTTGTCGTCAGTTCGAGACCTATGTGGAGTCTAGAACTCTTGATGACGGACAAAAGTTCCTATGTTTGCTAAATTATTGCCGAGGTATAGCAAAAGAATCTATTGAAGAGTGTGTCATGCTGCCACCTGAACGTGCGTATAAGCGGGCGAGATCAATCCTTAAGGACCGCTTCGGGCAATCGCATACAATAGCAAAGCCTGTTAGTCTCGTCAAGTGTCAAGAAATTGTTTCTGCTGGTGTAATGTTGAAGGATATTGTCCTTTGTGTTGTCGATGGTGATCAGGAAGCTGAGTTACCTGACACTGAATTAGCTCAGTCGAATTTTGTGACTGAATTTTCCGACACTAATTCGGATCAGATGGAGATTAAGCCTGGCCCACCTGACACCAAATCAGCCCACATGAAAAGTAGGCCTGGTTCACATGACACTGAATTAGCTCAGTCGGATTTTGTGACTGAATTTTCCGACACTAATTCGGATCAGATGGAGATTAAGCCTGGCCCACCTGACACCAAATCAGCCCACATGAAAAGTAGGCCTGGTTCACATGACACTGAATCAGCTTTAATTGGGGCAACGTATGGTCAGCACGACAATCCGTATGATTGGCGTAAACCTTTCGGTTGTATACCTGATGAACCATTTATGTTTGGGAACTCGGATACAATATTTTGTAATTTAGACTTGTTTAGATGGCGCAAAATGTCGCTGTTGGAGGATGCAATACATAAGGCTCGTTTGGGTAGGATATCATTCATGAGCTTATTGTAGGGCGCTGGCAGAACCGGAGGACGTGGTGGGTCTTTGTCTAGCAAACATTTTCCCTATAAAAAGCCACAGGTGTCCAGTGATGGTGATGCGACGTGGCGTGTGTGACTCGCCACTAAATAAAGTCACTTGCTTTATTCTACTGTACCTGGGTGTCGGGCCCGGGGGCTGGTGCTTAAGGTGGGAGGCGGGTTTTCGGATCTGCTGACCCCAGAAGTACCACCAAGCATTCAGTCTGCCGGTTGCATGCGAAGACGAACGTTGATTACACTGAAGGCAAATGTTTTAGGTGGGAGGCGGGTCTTCGGGTCTGCCAACTCCAGAGATACCACCAAACATTTGATCGTCGAGTCGCTGTCATGGGTTGCGCAGGTACACGGGTCGGGTAGCCAGGTAGAGGAGAGCCCCGCAGTTCATTGTTTGTGTCTCTACTTGCTTTTCAGATTTTGAGGAATTTTGGTGGGCGGTGTATGAATCCGCGTCGATGTCTAGAAAATTCCTCTTTCGGTCCAGCAAGATCAAACGAACTGAAGACATTTGTTCCCACCCTACACCCGTGTTTCTTATCAAGTTTTTTGTGTCATAATTTTCCAGTGATATTTTTTGTTTGTTCTTCATATTGAAAATAACATTTAAACTAAATGTTAAATCTGTGAGCGTTTTCTTTCCCGAACATTTTCCCTTTGTTTAACTGCACTTCGGCTTCCGCACATTTTGATTTGTCCGTTACCCGTGTTTACCGTTATTGCAAAACGGTAATTTTTGTGCTCTCAACTGAGTTGTTGGACTTCCGTTTATTGGACGCTTTGGGTTTGCATTGAAACCTGTATTCGATTACCGTTGAGGTTTGTTATATTTTGCTTTTTAATCGTCTTTGTCAATATAGTACAGCGTTATTTGACGTATTGTTCTGATTTGGGATCGATTCGTAAACGCTCGTCACTCCCGGTAGAAGATTCTCGTGGCTCGTAGCAGGCAGCTAGTTTCCGTGAAAGAAACTATTCCCCAGTGACGGTTTGGTCGCTACATCTTGTAATATCATGATTGAACAAATTAACGGAAGCATTAGTGTGTTCTGTTTCAACGTCACAAAGCCTCTTCATCTTACTAACATAGCGATTCCTATCTCTTCCGCATACACTGAAAAACGGTCGTATTTTAAAAAGGTTCTCTGTACGGCGAGTTAAATTAGAACAATCCATCATTGTACATACTGCACTTGCAATAAGAACATCCATAAAAATAAATGTGAAATAACCCTTCAAGTTTAGAAAAACTGGCACCATATTTGAGTACACTGTGTAAGGCTCATATTCAAGATTCGGAAAAGCCGAAAATAATTGTGGTTATTGAAAATAGGCCACTTGATAATTTCACATTTATGATATACCGCTGAATAATTCCAGTCGATTTTAAGTTTTCTGGAAAATACCGCTCACTGGATGTCAAAACGAAGAACATGTATCTTTATGCAATTTTGCTGTTCATTAATATTCGACAAAACATCAGAGTAACCCAAAATATTTACCAAACAATATTGCCAATCTATTTCCCTCAAAAAGTATGATAGAATCAGGAAGCATTTCGAGGTATCTCGGTAATTCCGTTTCACAGACTTCACTGTTAACTATCATCATTTCGATTCAGACTTTAATAGATTTTGCTCCACGATGAGATATTTTTATCTAATGAACTTAAATAGTATAGTATAGTATAGTATAGTAGTATAGTATAGTATAGTACATAATATATGTTAAAGCATTTAACAAACATCATTCGGTATCACAGAATGTGAGCACAGAAACATTTACGAACAGCAATTCAATTCTATCTCTGAATGAAAAATGTCTATTGAAAAATTTAAACAGTAGAATATTAAATTAAAAAATTTGACGTTTTGTAAAATTTCAAATTTTATTTTCAATTCTAAGCAGGTGAAAATGCTGCCCCTGAGAAAGATGAATCTGTAGATGAAAATGTGTCACAATGATTGCTTTCAAAAAAGCATCTTTGTTCCCGTGAAGACGGGAATATTTCTGGAAAATGCAATACAATCTCTAAACAAATTCTCGTTGTTTTTCATTATTGGTATTTATATCAAATTGATTAATCGGGTAGGATAATTTTATTCCGCTAATGAAATGTCAGAACTTAACACGATCAAACTGTGACAGCGACATCGGACCAACTTCACCTCATTGCCAAGTGCCTGGATCCGGCGAACGCAGCAATGGTCACGGCCGGCCCAGCTGATAGGACGAATCCCGACACGCAGAATTGACCCGAAGTCACGTGCAAAGCATGCGAACAACCGGTGAGTCCCATGGCGCGTAAAGTAATAACGTGTTTTCTGTGTATGGGTAAAATCCATGGTAAATGCGACCGTACTTTAGCCCCTGACTCGATAGCATTATTGAATAATGAAATGGTTCCAGGTGCATGCTATGTCTGTGTTCGTTGCAGAGCTAAATCATTGCACTATAACGATACTTTTGGATCCAAAATAGAAAATAGAATGGCCGGTTTGGAGTTGGGCCTTCGACGTGTAGAAGAAATGTTGGTAAATCATGTGAGTACGCAAGTGATCACTGATGTAAACAATCATATCAATACATCGATTTCGGAACCACCATTGAAGGAATCTAAGACTAAGGCTATTCGTGTGCCAAAAAAGCAAAAAAGCAGGGTTATTCCCGTTTTGGAATCAGCTAAAACGACCACAAAAGTAGGAAATTCTTACAGAGATATGCTGTTACGGTCGACCTCAACTGTACACTCCAAAACTGCTGTACCCGACTCACAAAGTCAAGCCACAAAGGTTTTTAATTTTAAAACGCCTGACTTTCCGATACGAAAAAAGAACACCCCATACAGGCTGAACGTGATATGTACGAATGTCAGCGAGTCCCAAGAAAGCCTGTTTGATAGCAAACAGAAACATGATGTCGATAAATGGTCTGAACTTTGTCACCTAATGAAAATTGAACATGTAAACGCAGAAAAGGTGACTCGTCTAACCCCCCATTCATCTTCACCTCATATTGGTCAACCTCGCTTGCTCAAGGTAACACTAGAATGCGAGGCTGATATCGAGAACGTATTGCTGAATGCATACCTACTCAAGTCAGATTCCGACTCCAACTGCCGCATATATCCCGATGTACCATGGTGGGAAAGGAAGGGCAGCTTGAACGCCAGGGAACAAACGGTATCGCGAAGTATAGTTCTACTTGGTGTACCAGAAAATACTTCTAAAGCATCGAATCAGGAAACGGTAGAGCACGACGTCAAACAATGGCGCTACATTGCGTGTTCTCTTGATATTTCTAATGCCGTTGTTGTGGACACTTTTCGAGTTCCTTTTTCGCCAAAATACAAGGGGGATGGACCGAAACCTCTGAAGATTACGTTCTTGACCAGCGCTATGTCTGAAATAGTAAGGTCGGAATGGACAAAAAAGAAACGAACACTACCCGAGGATGTTAGACTTAGCCCACCTAAACCAATGAGTGAGACACACTCGCGGCTTGGGGCGGTAGACAACAGCGTTCCCACCGAAACGGAAGCAATCAATACATCAAAAAACGTAGTGGGTCCGGCTCAAACCGAGTCGGACCGAGTACATCATGGTCCGGCTCTCAGTGGGTCGGACATACAAACATCATCCGCATAGGCTCGCTACACACGAAAACCACTGTTAAATGCCTATACACAAATGCACAGTGCTTGCGGAACAAAATCGTCGAATTGTCTCACTTTAACGCTCAGTTTTCAGCTGACATCATTGCTGTTACCGAAACATGGTTTTACGATCAGGTGAACGATTGCGAGCTGGCACTTCCCAACATGATCCTACTTCGACGAGACCGTTCAAGATCAGGTGGTGGAGTTGCTTGGTATTATAACGAGCGTCTTCAATGCACAGCTGTACCTGACACAAGGTTTGAGCTAGAGAAAACCATGTGGTGTAGCCTTCGCTTGGAAACTGGAGAGAACTGTATACTTGGTGTGATCTACCGCTCGCCCAACTCTTCCGATGCCCACAATGAAACGTTGTTACAAATGATGCGCAACGCTGGAAACCTTAGAGGATGCCAATTGTTAATAATGGGTGATTTTAACCTCCCACATCTCTACACAAAAAGTGTGCATACTCAGCAATCACTTGAGTACAAATTTCGTGAGATTATCACTTTCACTCCCCTATACAACCATGTCCATTCATTCACTCGACAAAGGGGCCTCAATGAATCATCAATTCTAGATCTGGTTCTAACCTCCGAAGCAACAGCAGTGGAGTCATTGCAGTATCATAGTCCTTTGGGGCTAAGTGACCATCTTCTGTTGTCCTTCGAATTCGTGTGCAACGCCAGAAGGGCGTCGGGCGACGTTAAGTTCATCAGGAGAGTCGATTACTTCGGCGTTCGCGGTGCAATTACGATTATTTAGGAAAAACATCTCGATCTTACGAATGCAGATACTCATTGTTCTAGTCTGTTAAGTTATATCGATACAAAACTAGACGACAATTCTACCTGTGTTCCCAAAAGGAAATCAAGAACATTTTGCTTCAAACTTCGAAGCCGCACTCGGAAGTGGATAGCCATGCGAAATTCCGCATGGGCTGCACACAAAATAATACGAACAGACGCATCTTGGGAACACTTTCGTAGTTTTCGTAACAAGGTGACGTCCCTAATTCGAGAAGACAAGCAATATCACCATTTGAAGCTGATCGACCAGATGGAACGACATCCTAAGTTGCTGTACACCATCGTAAACACCACGACCAAGGTTAAGCCAGGTGTATTTCCTATCCAGACAGAGAACGGACTGACTGATAATGTCAAGGATACAGCTGATGCCCTAATATCATTTTATGCGCAAGTATTTTGTCCAAAGAACGTGTCAACGCTGACGTCTTTGCCGCACCCACTACAAGTCGAATGCCTTAGCAACATCGCGGTAAATCCTACGGTTGTGCGAAAGCATCTACGCCGGCTGAACGTTCGCAAATCACCAGGAGAGGATGGAATAACACCCGCTGTTCTGAAGTCATGCGAGCTGGAGCTTTGTGGCCCACTAAGTTGTCTATTCAGGCACTCATTGAATACGGGAACCGTACCAACTCAATGGAAAACCGGTGTTATCACACCAATCTACAAAGGGGGCAGTCGTTCTGATCCGGCGAATTACCGCACCGTGACGCTTCTTTCAGCGGTTTCTAAAATTTTGGAACGCCTGGTGTGTGAACGACTTGTTGAACATCTCGAGAACCATCAGCTAATAACTTTCACACAACACGGGTTTAGGAAAACATATTCATGCCTGTCTAACTTGCTCACGACTCTAAATGACTGGACGCAAGCACTAGACCAAGGGGGTTCCGTCCATGCCGGTTACTTAGATATATCTAAAGCATTCGACAGAGTGAATCACTCCTCAATGCTTCAGAAGCTGCAGAATGTTGGCGTCATCGGAAACCTGCTAACATGGTTCACAAGTTACCTGTCTGGACGCAAAGTAAAAGTCAGAATAGATGGGGAAACTTCTCGAACAATTGAAGCCACGAGCGGAGTCCCTCAGGGTTCGGTTCTCGGTCCGATACTGTTTCTCATATTTATAAACGATCTACCGAAGTTACTAGCATGTAAGCTTGTTTTATTAGCAGATGATGTAAAAATCTGGACGAAGGTCAACTTTATCGAGGACTGTCAAGTTCTGCAAGGAGATTTGAATAAGCTGCACCAGTGGTCAATCCAAAACAAACTGCCATTTAACTTCCGCAAGTGCAAAATGTTGCAAGTCGGAAAACCCTTTCCCTTTACCTACAAACTTGGCAGCCACCCGCTTGAATGGAGTACATCACAAAAAGATCTCGGAATCTTGGTGTCTGGCACTTTGAAGAACATCCTACAGTGCGAAGCCGTCTACAAGCGTGCGTGCAGCTTGCTAGGTTTACTGGAACGCATTTTTGGACGTTTCCCACCACGCTCACTCGCGAAATTACTAAACACTTACATACATCCTGTCGTTGACTACGCTGTACAAGCTGGGACGCCATGGATGGAAAAAAACATCTCGCTCCTCGAACGAATTTATCACAAGGCAACCAAAATGGTTACCGGATTGAATAATTTACCATTTGAGCAGCGACTGACCAGACTTGGACTGTGCACCCTCGAGCGCAGGCGTATCCTACACGACCTCACTCTGACATATCGAATCATTTATGCGAAATCCCACCCTCTCAAACACCTCTTCAAGTTTGGTTCGGTTGTCCCCACACGCAGCCACCCTTTGACCCTTCAAATCCCACACTCACGATTGAATTGTCGTCGTCACTTCTCCGCTGTTCGTGTATGCTTCTTGTGGAATAACTTGCCGACAGATATTGTTACCTCAGCGAACGAGCACATCTTTAAACAAAGGTTACGAAACCTTATGCTGAGAACTACTGCGATGG
>JACCGJ010010826.1:0-19471 GCA_013407085.1 Atriophallophorus winterbourni | reverse complement strand
GCCAAAATTATGGTGCCGCTATGTTGATGACACATTTGTTATCATCAAGCGAGATCAGTTAGAGGCCTTCTTTAAATATTTAAATGAAATAGACCCATGTATTACTGTCACAAAGGAAGTGGAATCCTGCACAGGCACTCTTCCATTTTTAGACTATTTAGCACAAAAAGTAGACGGGAAAATAAAAACTTCTGTCTATCGGAAACCTATCGATGCAGATGCTGTACTACGATACACTTCCGCTCATCCAAGACAGGTCTTCAGTTCCATAGCTTGTTCCCTTTTCCACAAGATAGAACACTTGTGCAGCGACGAAAGTGAGCGAAAACAGGCGCACCGTGAAGCTAGCCAAAGGCTCATAGACCACGGTTACCCAAAAAGTTTTGTAAAACGCCAATTGATGAAGGTAAAATACCCATCCGAAAAATCGGAGAAAAATTGGCGAAATACAGTCTGTATACCTTATGTAAAATGCACTTCTGAAGCGATACGTAGAATCTTGAAACTGGCGGCCATACGCGTAACTTATAAGAAAGGGAAGACTATCCGTTCGGTTCTGATGCACCTCAAGGATAAGACGCCTTTATCTAGCGTTACGAACAGTATCTACAGAATCAACTGTAAGGACTGTTCGGGTGTTTACATAGGGCAGACTTCCAGGGAAATTCACACTAGAATCGAAGAACACGGAAAGCGTGTCCGGAGACAGCCCCGGGATGCGAGGGAATATCAATCCCTTATTCGTGATTCCGCCTTGGCGGAGCACGTTTTAGATACGGGCCACAGCGTCGATCTAGACAATGTGGCAATATTGAGACGCGGTATTAAACCTTATAGCGAACGCATACATGCGGAGGCAGTCGAAATTGCCAAGGCAGGTCGACTGGCGGTCAATAAGGTGGATGGGGCAGAAATCTCCACAATCTGGCGCTCAGCACTGATGCGAAAGTAAATAATAATTTTTATTCACCTTATACCTACTAGTTAATTAGATTTTTGTTTTTCTTCAAACAACTTAACCTTAGCCCTGTTAGTTATGTAATTTTACGTATGTGGGCCGCTGTGTCAACTGACCTTGACCGTGTTCACTTGTATCAGATTGACGTGGATACACACTGTGTGGAAAATCGGCCACTGATCCTGGTCATTCCCACGAGACGTGACACACTGTAGTCGTACTATAGGCTGTTTAGCGGTAAGGTCAAATAAGTAGGGGTGGGTTGACTGCTACTTAATCATGCTCCCTGTCCTGACTATCACCCTTGGTCTGACGAAGCTTCTGTGTCAGAAGTGAAACGTTACCCAAAAACTACTCTAACCGATTGCACACAAATTCCTTTGCATTATGAATACACGATCGGTCCCAAACATATTCCAATCGATTGCTAATTAGATTTTTCTTTCTTTAAAAACAGATTAACCTTGGCCCCGTTTGTGATGTACTTTTACGCATGTGGACTGTTGTGTCAAATGACCTTGACCGTGTTCACTTGTATTAGATTGATATGGATCAACACCAGTAGGAAAATTGACCACTGATCCTGGTCATTCCTACGAGACGTGACACAGCGTAGGTGTATTGTATGCTGTTTAGCGGTAAGGTCAAATCTGTGGTGGAAGGGTGACTACTAATTAACCATGTTCCCTGTCTTGATTATCACGCTTGGTCCGACAAAGCTTCTGTGTAAGAAGTGAAACGTTACCCAAAACCTGCTCTAACCGATTGCAATCAAATTTCTTTGCAATATGAAGACACGATTGGTCCCAAACATATTCCAATCGATTACATACTAACGCCTTCAGCTAGAAAACGTATGAACCGGAACATGAAAACTTCAGTAAAATAGGTAATTTCAAATATATATTTACATGCATTCAACTTGTAACACCGAAGAGAAACGAATGAAAAGAGACATAGTAGAGCGATATTTTTGTCAAATCTATACAAGCAAATATTCCCAAATGGATTCTCTGTAAACTGTTCCCGGTCAGGGGTTCCGGGCGATACGGTTCATTTCCTCATTGGGCTACAACACTTGCATCTCCCGTTCGATGCACGAAAGCCAATCCAGCTTGTGGTGCTTTCCAATCAATGCGCGAAGAGCACCACGGTGGACCGCGTGCACTGAAGATCGAAAGGGGGACAAAGCGCATTCAAAACGAATTCCAGACAAAAATTCAGGTAGAATTTCGAGCAAATAACACATACCTATCCGAAGACATTTTTCTGTTAATTTTTGACCATTTGCACACCTAGCATCTTCAGACGCCTCCCTCGCCCTGTTATTACCAAACCAGTCGGGTAAGCGATTTTCCGTTATGCCGGTTGCGCAAGAATATGAGTGCGGATCGAAACCACTATGGGCTGGGGTTAGTCGGTTCACTGACTTCCAACGTTCGATAGACCACTTCCGGCTGGATTCCGTCAGTGCTCGTTCCACAGTCCATAGCCACTCATGCTTTGCATCGCGGCGGGCTTGCATCCGACCGCACGCTGCGATAGTTCTCACATGCGCATGTTTCACCGCTGAAGAAGGAACCATAAATTGCAGCGGGCACATACGTCCTCTCGAAGCATAATGGCGCTCAAATCAAATTCATAAAATTGCATAGTGTTATAAATGGAGGATGCTAACATTTACTGAACAAGTGTGCATTAGCTATTTCGAGTGTCATTAATTAAACAATGCTTGTTTTCATGCGTACCTATTAGTGCGTTGCATGTCGAACGAGAATTAAAATATTCATTTCTAGTCTAAAGTCTTGAACAATTTCTTCGCAATAATCGGGACGTGGGTGACCTAACCGAATACTTTCACACCTGAATTGTGATCATAAATAAACTGATCGGCGAAACTTTTGATACATTAAAAACCGATCACTTCGTTCGCGTAAGTTATGTCAATAAATTTATTGAAGTCAGTCTATATCGTGAAACGTGTTGACCGAAATTCAGCGTCGAATAAATCTTCCGACATCATTAAGTTCTAATGTCCTAAATACATTTTAGAATGGTAAACTTAAATGTTTCATGTTTCATCAGGCACCTAAATTAGATGGAATGCTATGTCTATGGTTAGCCAAATAACCAATTGCTTGTAAAAGCAATATTCCGATTACAAATTGTCTCGTGTTTTCAGATTAACACAATGTCTAGTAAGCTGCAATGATCCTTACCATCTTCGAGGATGTCGTCAATTTTGTTCCAACGGATAATTTTCAGTAATTCTTCATCGGCGTCAAGGTAATTTTCGAACGTGATGTTCTCGCCAAACCAATTAACTAGTTCAAATACGACATTGAGTAAAGTATATATGACGTTGTAGGTATCTGTTTGACGATGAGCCTCGTTGGAATCGCCGGATTGATGCGCACTTTGCGTCGCGCCCAATATACCGCATTCTCTCAAGCGTTCCTTGATTAACAGTGCGCCAATTCTGATCACGATTTGTTCTAGACTCAACGGAAATTCACATTGTGAGTGTGGATCATTAGATGGACTGCCAGATACATTACTGGATTGGTCCAAAATTGGACTTCTTGCTGAAAGCGAAAGTTCGTAGTCGTGATGATTTATGAAGTGGCATTAGGAGTGCTGTGGACATAATATAGTAACATTTGAGGAATGCGATACTACATGCCGTGATAGCTTTAGCGAAAGCACTGCATTGATTCATTCAGCTAAATGGCTGTTTGTTACAAATCGTAATCAAAAATTGTGTGCAAGTAGCCAAAATGTTTGCATAAACATCACCGAGCGAAAATCATATCATCCCACGCATGAGAGATATGCGTCAATCATAAAATGAAAAGAAACTAATGGATAGGGTTGTGAGAATAACAATACATTGAAAAGAAACTACTTACCTGATTGATTACCGTTCCCGCAGCAGCACCATGCCATTTCGGCAAAAATATCATCGTCGACAGCACTGTTACTCGAAAACCACTTCGGTAAGCGATTCATCGCCGATTCTCCCCACAATCTTTCGCAACTGAAGACCATCGTGTGTGCGACCAAATTTATACTAGGCAAGGGTCGTCGCGTCGATTACGTCATCCGTTGAGTGATCTGGACCAAGTGACCGAGGGTTTGTGTGTTTGGGATTGTGGTCTGTTGCGTAACTGCGGTCACATCAATGCAATCACGTGGGGTGTTCGAGCTGATCTGCCCGCGACTGTTCGGGGTGAGATAAGACTGAGCGAAATGAGCAGGGGATAATTCTAACCGTTTCACATGGTATCATGAGTCAGTACGTGGTTTCCATCAAGAACCCCTTAAAACAACATCATCAAGATAAAATCATTTACGTGATCCACAAAATTTATTTTTACTTTTAGACGATTGTACTCTGTACGTCCAACGTAATTCAGCGCATGAAATCACGCATTTCATCGCCTATTCGGAATCTAGAAATATATCAACCCTTATCGCGGCGTTTAACTGTCTCCGCGTTACTCGTGTGTTTCCGGTGAAGCTAACATTATCCAATCGTTCGATGATACAATGATCCATGCTCGGTGATAATGCTAAAGGCATGACGATTTGAAAAGTTTCCTTTCAGTGAAATTTCGTGCTAGAATGCATATTTTATACGGGATAGATGAGGGCATGGAAACAACCCTGAACTCCTGAGTGGAGATGCCCTGATCTTACAAATGTTGCTCGGTGTTTATAAAACATTTTGGGTAAAGCGTTTGATTTATCAGGGACATCGATATTTTGGCAACGAAACTTCCTATCGATATTTTGTCTCTCGTTCTGCAAGATTTCTTTCCAAATTAAAAATGTATTTTAAGATACATTGTGTGTAATCTCGATTGTTTTAAGTCACCGATTAAAATTATCGATCTGCGCCAAGCATGTGATGTGATTCCCAATTTTTGAAGATGTCACAGTAAAGGCGCCGATTAGATGTACATCGCTCAATACGGTTTATCCATAAGGATTTAGACGCCAGTACGGTTAATCAAGAAAGTGTCGGGAACAGCGTATGCCATTATACGCTGTTTTTATTGATTTAACAAAGTCATTCGACCACGTCAGCAGGTAGGTTCTTTTTAAAATGCTTGATCTCATATGCTGCCCCCCAAACTCGTTATTTCGTTCCACTCAGGCATGAATGGCTCAGTCCATTTGAACGGTTGCAGTTCTTGCTCCCACGCTGTTCGGCATTTTCTTCGCTCTGCTTCTGAAGCACGCTTTTAGGACGAGAACAGAAGGCATTTACATACACACGCGAAGTGATGGTAAGCTTTTCATCCTGAACCGGTTGAGAGCACAAACCAAAGTACGGGATGTGATAATCCGTGACCTGTTGTTTGCCGACGATGCAGCCTTTATTGCTCACTTCCAAGAGAACCTACAGTCGCTAATGGACTGTTTTTCGTCAGCATGCAAAGACTTTGGGCTAACAATCAGCATGAGCAAGACCAAAGCAACAAAAATACGACCGCACGCCAGTATGTCAGTATTCAATATTCAATGACACCAGGGATAAAGTTTCTTGCCGCGTCTGCCCGTTTATCGGAAAGTGCATTTAAGGATCCCTCAATACAGGGGTAATATCCTCAGTTTTCATAAAGCTCTTACTTATGCAGAAATTCAAGCCATTCCCCAACAATCTTTGTTCAGCTTGCGAAAGTTGTCGATAAGATAAATTCAAAACACTAGAATACTGGTTGCTAGATAATGACTTATTATATTTATCTGATGAACGTTTATTATAATACTCTCAAAACTTGTTGAACTTATGGTTTTGTCTTACTCCTATTCGCTCCGTTTGTGTGGCCAAAACCTCCGCGTGTTTTCCACAAATTTTACAGAAATCTGCTTTGGATAATTCGACTCGCAGTTTGACGTCATTCTCAACGCATTTGATTGAGCGGACAATCGGGTTTCTCATAGCATTGAGGAGAGTTTGGGAAAGGGTATAATCTATATCCCAATTGTACTCTAACTGCTAGTTTCTACGGTCTACGTAAAATACTTATTAGAGGCATTCTTTTAAGACCTATCGTAGACGGTATCGGATCAACTGCGCACGACTTAGCTAGACAATTGTTTTACTTGTTGAAAGCTTTAGTCGGCAATACAGCCTCGTTCATCAAGAACGCATATTACTTGGCAGCACGCTTAAAGTCGGTAACAATTGATGACGACGAAATAATGGTTAGCTTTGATGTGTGCGCTTTGTTCACCAATGTCGATACAACAAGTGCGTTAAAAATTGTTAGATGGGCTTTGGAACATGATCCCAGTTTGCCAGATCGCACAAACTTGAGCGTCCAGCAAATTATCAACGGTGTATCGATCTGCCTAAGCATGAACCACTTCGTATTTAATGAGCAATTATATAGACAAAAAGAAGGGTTGACAATAGGTTCGCCGAAATTTCCAGTACTTGCGAAAATATATATGAAGCATTTCGAGATCAAAGCCCTTAAGAATGAAGGGCTCAAGCCACAATTATAAGGGCGCTATGTTGATGACACTTTTGTTATCATCAAACGAGATCAGTTAGAGGCTTTCTTCACTATTTAAATGAAATAGACCCACGTGTTACTGGCACAAAGCAAGTTAAATATTGCACAGACACTGTTCCGTTTTTGGACTGTTTAGCACAAAAAGTAGACGGGAAAATAAACACTTCTCTTTATCGGAAACCTATCGATACAGATGCCGTACTACGATACACCTTCGTTCATCCAAGACAGGTCTTCAGGTACATAGCTTTTTCCATTTTCCATACAATAGAACACGTGTGCTGCGACGAAATTGAACTAACGCAGACAATTTGAATAGATTGAGACGCGGTATTAAACCGTATAGCGAACGCCAACATGCGGAGGCGGTCGAAATTGCCAAGGCAGGTCGAATGGAGGTCAATAAGGTGGATGGGGCAGAAATCTCCACATTCTGGAGCTCGATACTGATGCGAAGGTAAATAGTTGTTATTCACCTTATAGCTACTAATTACAGTGGAACCCGGATACAACGAATCGCTGGGGAGAGAGTAAAATGTTCGTTATAAGCGGAGTTCGTTGTAAGCAAACCGCATTGTCAGACACGTAATTTTACCGCCGTTTTTCTGTACACGTGTAAACAAGTGAAGAATATCTTACCGTTGTGTCTTTCTGCATGCGTGTAATCCATTTGATGATTAGATAATGCCACAGCACACAGATCACAACATTAAATCCAAGTTCATGTTATTTATAGTAAATTTATTATAAAACGAAGTAGTAAAATCATCTTGCACACACACCGACAGTCCAATCTCACGTTTTCCTGAAGTAGCTGGCGATACTTTTTTGTTGAAGTTTTGACTTCGCCATTGCCTCGATCTCTCTCTCCACAAATTCAAGTTCTCTTTCGACGTCTTTTCCTTCTATCCTGAAAAATCTTCTGCAGAGATCAAGAGCACTCCTGGCATCTTTCACTGACGGAGCTACGACTTCTGTGTCACTGTCTTCGTCCGACAATGGCACTGCGGCTGTTCCATCAGTTGTATCAGACTGAGACTGCAACAAATCTTGGACAATTTCTGACACATTTTGATCACCAGAGGTTTGAATGTCATTGTCGAAATTCACGTACTCCTCGAAATGAACATCAGAGAGCCATCCTTCTGGATTTTCGAGCACTGGGGTGGAAGTATCCAAGACTGATGTGGAAGCGTGTCGGAAACAATTCGCTATTGTGTCCTCCGACACGTTTTTCCAGGCGGTTCTAGCGATGAACATGGCATCTAGCACGTTGAGCTTAAATTCGTCGCTTTTTTCTTGGGCAATGTGGAGTAGGTATCGGTGAGTCACAGCCTGTCGGTAGTTCACCTTGAAGTTCTGAATTATCCCCTGATCACATGGCTGGAGAACTGAAGTGGTGTTGGGAGGAAGACAACAAATCCTAACCGATTTCAGTCCTGTGATCTTCCCATGTGCAGGGGCATTGTCTATCAGGAGGACAACCTTTCTTTTCTCCATTGTAATGCGATGATCAAACTTTCGAACATACTCCTCGAAAATCTGCGATGTCATCCACGCCTTTTTGTTGGCTTTGTAGAAGCATGGCAGAGTTTTGATACCACTGAAACACCGTGGTCGCTCAAACTTCCCAATCACGAGTAGCGGCACTTTGTCAGTGCCAGTCATGTTGGCACAGATCATGACTGTAAGTCTTTCTTTGGACTGTTTGCCTCCGCTGCATCGCTCGCCTTTCAGGGATAGTGTCTTGTTCGGCAAGCATCTGTAGAACAATCCCGTCTCATCGCAATTGTAAATGTCTTGCGGTTCGTAGGTGGCCAGAATTTCCGGGAGCTTCGTTTGGAGCCAGTCGTCTGTCAGATCAGTGATGACACTGGCACTTTCACCGACGATGGCCTTGTAGACTATCCCTTTTCGCCTCTTGAAGCGATCAAGCCATCCGTTCGTTGGACTGCAGTTGTCCATTCTTAGTTCAGTCGCAATCTGCTGTGCCTTCATCAGTAGGATCGGACCGCTGATAGGAGCGTTCTGGGCACGAGCCTGCAACAACAAAACAAGGTAGGCCTATTTAGTGTTTGCAAGAATAATTTTTTTCGTTTCGGTTTTATTTGATGGATTTATTTTTTATGTTTCCTTTTTGTTAAGGATATGGAAGGCAATAAATTTATTCTTTATAATACAATTCAAGTGTGAAAATTTATTACCGTACCTGCTTGAACCATGTCAGTACGGCTTCATCCAGCAAATCGTGCTTGCCAGCTCGCTGTCGCTTTCTTTCTGGCATGAATGTTGTTTCAGAGAGTTGCTTCTTCTGTTGCAGGAAAGTGGACAGCGTTGATTTTGCTATGCCATATTTTTTAGCAATTTCAGATTTTGTCATTTGGCCATTCTCCACTTCAGCTAAAACTTCCCTTTTTTCTCTAGGCTAAACTGCTCTCGTTTTCGTTGTCTGTCAGCCATCGTGTAACTGTAAGCAGGGAATGAAGTGTCTGTCTGAGTGATTGCAATTTGTCATGAGTCTGTGATAACCAATCACAGAGAATTCACGTGATTTTCTTGTGCGTGCGTGCGAGTCAGTTAGCACACTGTAGGCCAGGCTGCCTGTGTCTCGCCAAGCTGTGTGTCAATTCTATTCTTAACGAACTGCAGGCCACTCTTGACGGAGCGTTGTGGGTTAAAAGCCAGACAAAGCGAGTTCGTTGTACGCATGTACTTTATTGAACAAACATAGCTGTCGGGAAAGTGTACGGTGTTCGTAATAAGCGAGATTCGTAACGAACAGTTCGTTGTACGCATGTTTCAAATAAGCTTGCAGATAGGGAATTTATTTGGGAAATCATGGTGGTTCGTTATAAGCGGGAATTCGTTGTAAGCGAGTTCGTTGTACGTGGGTTCCACTGTAATTAGATTTTTCTTTCTTCAAAAACAGATTAACCTTAGCCCCGTTTGTGATGTACTTTTACGCATGTGGACTGTTGTGTCAAATGACCTTGACCGTGTTCACTTGTATTAGATTGAGGTGGATCAACACTAGTAGGAAAAATGACCACTGATCCTGGTCATTCCTACGAGACGTGACACAGCGTAGGTGTATGGTAGGCTGTTTAGCGGCAAGGTCAAATCTGTGGTGGACGGGTGACTACTAATTAACCATGTTCCCTGTCTTGACTATCACACGACAAAGCTTCTGTGTCAGAAGTTAAACGTTACCCAAAATCCACTCTAACCGATTGCAATCAAATTTCTTTGCAATATGAAGACACGATTGGTCCCAAACATATTCCAATCGATTACATACTAACGCCTTCAGCTAGAAAACGTATGAACCGGAACATGAAAACTTCAGTAAAATAGGTAATTTCAAATATATATTTACATGCATTCAACTTGTAACACCGAAGAGAAACGAATGAAAAGAGACATAGTAGAGCGATATTTTTGTCAAATCTATACAAGCAAATATTCCCAAATGGATTCTCTGTAAACTGTTCCCGGTCAGGGGTTCCGGGCGATACGGTTCATTTCCTCATTGGGCTACAACACTTGCATCTCCCGTTCGATGCACGAAAGCCAATCCAGCTTGTGGTGCTTTCCAATCAATGCGCGAAGAGCACCACGGTGGACCGCGTGCACTGAAGATCGAAAGGGGGACAAAGCGCATTCAAAACGAATTCCAGACAAAAATTCAGGTAGAATTTCGAGCAAATAACACATACCTATCCGAAGACATTTTTCTGTTAATTTTTGACCATTTGCACACCTAGCATCTTCAGACGCCTCCCTCGCCCTGTTATTACCAAACCAGTCGGGTAAGCGATGTTCCGTTATGCCGGTTGCGCAAGAATATGAGTGCGGATCGAAACCACTATGGGCTGGGGTTAGTCGGTTCACTGACTTCCAACGTTCGATAGACCACTTCCGGCTGGATTCCGTCAGTGCTCGTTCCACAGTCCATAGCCACTCATGCTTTGCATCGCGGCGGGCTTGCATCCGACCGCACGCTGCGATAGTTCTCACATGCGCATGTTTCACCGCTGAAGAAGGAACCATAAATTGCAGACGGGTACATACGTCATCTCGAAGCATAATGGCGCTCAAATCAAATTCATAAAATTGCATAGTGTTATAAATGGAGGATGCTAACATTTAATAAAACAAGTCAGCATTAGCTATTTCGAGTGTCACTAATTAAACAATACTTGTTCTCATGCGTACCTATTAGTGCGTTGCATGTCGAACGAGAATTAAAATATTCAATTTCGATAGCATTCTAGTTTAAAGTCTTGAACAATTTCTTCGCAATAATCGGGACGTGGGTGACCTAACCGAATACTTTCACACCTGAATTGTGATCATAAATAAACTGATCGGCGAAACTTTTGATACATTAAAAACCGATCACTTCGTTCGCGTAAGTTATGTCAATAAATTTATTGAAGTCAGTCTATATCGTGAAACGTGTTGACCGAAATTCAGCGTCGAATAAATCTTCCGACATCATTAAGTTCTAATGTCCTAAATACATTTTAGAATGGTAAACTTAAATGTTTCATGTTTCATCAGGCACCTAAATTAGATGGAATGCTATGTCTATGGTTAGCCAAATAACCAATTGCTTGTAAAAGCAATATTCCGATTACAAATTGTCTCGTGTTTTCAGATTAACACAATGTCTAGTAAGCTGCAATGATCCTTACCATCTTCGAGGATGTCGTCAATTTTGTTCCAACGGATAATTTTCAGTAATTCTTCATCGGCGTCAAGGTAATTTTCGAACGTGATGTTCTCGCCAAACCAATTAACTAGTTCAAATACGACATTGAGTAAAGTATATATGACGTTGTAGGTATCTGTTTGACGATGAGCCTCGTTGGAATCGCCGGATTGATGCGCACTTTGCGTCGCGCCCAATATACCGCATTCTCTCAAGCGTTCCTTGATTAACAGTGCGCCAATTCTGATCACGATTTGTTCTAGACTCAACGGAAATTCACATTGTGAGTGTGGATCATTAGATGGACTGCCAGATACATTACTGGATTGGTCCAAAATTGGACTTCTTGCTGAAAGCGAAAGTTCGTAGTCGTGATGATTTATGAAGTGGCATTAGGAGTGCTGTGGACATAATATAGTAACATTTGAGGAATGCGATACTACATGCCGTGATAGCTTTAGCGAAAGCACTGCATTGATTCATTCAGCTAAATGGCTGTTTGTTACAAATCGTAATCAAAAATTGTGTGCAAGTAGCCAAAATGTTTGCATAAACATCACCGAGCGAAAATCATATCATCCCACGCATGAGAGATATGCGTCAATCATAAAATGAAAAGAAACTAATGGATAGGGTTGTGAGAATAACAATACATTGAAAAGAAACTACTTACCTGATTGATTACCGTTCCCGCAGCAGCACCATGCCATTTCGGCAAAAATATCATCGTCGACAGCACTGTTACTCGAAAACCACTTCGGTAAGCGATTCATCGCCGATTCTCCCCACAATCTTTCGCAACTGAAGACCATCGTGTGTGCGACCAAATTTATACTAGGCAAGGGTCGTCGCGTCGATTACGTCATCCGTTGAGTGATCTGGACCAAGTGACCGAGGGTTTGTGTGTTTGGGATTGTGGTCTGTTGCGTAACTGCGGTCACATCAATGCAATCACGTGGGGTGTTCGAGCTGATCTGCTCGCGACTGTTCGGGGTGAGATAAGAGTGAGCGAAATGAGCAGGGGTTAATTCTAACCGTTTCACATGGTAACATGAGTCAGTACGTTGTGACTTGGTTTCTATCACGAATCACTTAAAATAACATGCGTTTTAATTACATAATCAATATAAAACCATTTACATAATTCCTAAAATTTACTTTTACCTAGACGTTTGTACTGTGTACGTCAAACGTAATTTAGCGCTATGTTTATAGGCAGACATTTTCCGCGCATTCATGAAATCACGCATTTCAACTGCTTTTCGGAATCCAGATACATATCAACTTTAACCGCATAGTGTAACATTCTCCGCATTATCCTTATGTTTCCGGTGAAGCTAACATTCAAATTATCCAATGGATCGATGATACAATTATCCATGCTCGGTAATAATGCTAAAGGCATGACGATTTGAAAAGTTTCCTTTTAGTGAAATTTCGTGCTAGAATGCATATTTTATACGGGATAGATGAGGGCATGGAAACAACCGTGAACTCCAGACTGGAGATGCCGTGATCTTACAAATGTTGCTCGGCGTTTATAAAACATTTTGGGTTAAGAACATTGGGAACGGATACTCCATATTAGACACACTGCTCGTTATCTTGACTTATTGAAAGCGTTTGATTTATCAGGGTCATTGATCTTTTGGCAACGAAACTACCTATCGATATTTTGTCTCTCGCCCTGCAAGATTTGTTTCCAAATTAAAAATGTATTTTAAGATACATTGTGTGTAATCTCGATTGTTTTAAGTGACCGATTAAAATTATCGGTCTGCGCCAAGCATGTGATGTGATTCCCAATTTTTGAAGATGTCACAGTAAAGGCGCCGATCAGATGTACAACGCTCAATACGGTTTAATCGATAAAGATTTAGACGCCAGTACGGTTAATCAAGAAAGTGTCGGGAACAGCGTATGCCATTATACGCTGTTTTTATTGATTTAACAAAGTCATTCGACTACGTCAGCAGGTAGGTTCTTTTTAAAATGCTTGATCTCATAGGCTGCCCCCCAAACTCGTTATTTCGTTCCACTCAGGCATGAATGGCTCAGTCCATTTGAACGGTTGCAGTTCTTGCTCCCACGCTGTTCGGCATTTTCTTTGATCTGCTTCTGAAGCACGCTTTTAGGATGAGAACAGAAGGCATTCACATACACATGCGAAGTGATGGTAAGCTTTTCATCCTGAACCGGTTGAGAGCACAAACCAAAGTACGGGATGTGATAATCCGTCACTTGTTGTTTGCCGACGACGAAGCCTTTATTGCCCACTCCCAAGAGAACCTACAGTGCTAATGGACTGTTTTTCGTCAGCATGCAAAGACTTTGGGCTAACAATCAGCATAAGCAAGACCAAAGAAACAAAAATACGACCGCACGCCAGTATGTCAGTATTCAATATTCAATGACACCAGGGATAAAGTTTATTGCCGCGTCTGCCCGTTTATCGGGAGGTGCATTTAAGGATCCCTCAATACAGGGGTAAGATCCTCAGTTTTCATAAAGCTCTTACTTATGCAGAAATTCAAGCCATTCTCCAACAATCTTTGTTCAGCTTGCGAAAGTTGGCGATAAGATAAATTTAAAACACCACAATACTGGTTGCTAGATAATGACTTATTATATTCATCTGATGAACGTTTATTATAATACTCTCAAAACTTGTTGAACTTATGGTTTTGTCTTACTCCTATTCGCTCCGTTTGTGTGGCCAAAACCTCCGCGTGTTTTCCACAAATTCTGCAGAAATCTGCTTTGGATAATTCGACTCGCAGTTTGACGTCATTCTCAACGCATTTGATTGAGCGGACAATCGGGTTTCTCATAGCGTTAAGGAGAGTTTGGGAAAGGGTATAATCTATATCCCAATTATACTCTAACTGCTAGTTTCTACGGTCTAAGTAAAAGACTTATTAGAGGCATTATTTTAAGACCTATCGTCGACGGTATCGGATCAACTGCGCACTAGTTAGCTAGACAGTTGTCTTACTTGTTGAAACCTTTAGTCGGCAATACAGCCTCGTTCATCAAGAACGCATATTACTTTGCAGCACGCTTAAAGTCGGTAACAATTGATGACGACAAAATAATGGTTAGCTTTGATGTGTGCGCTTTGTTCACCAAAGACGATACAACAAGTGTGTTAAAAATAGTTAGATGGGCCTTGGAATCTGATCCCAGTTTGTCAGATCGCACAAACTTGAGCGTCCAGCAAATTATCAACGGTGTATCGATCTGCCTAAGCATGAACCACTTCGTATTTAAGGGCGCCATGTTGATGACACATTTGTTATCATCAAACAAAGTGATTCAGTTAGAGGCTTTCTTCAGTATTTAAATGAAATAGACCCACGTGTTACTGGCACAAAGGAAGTTCAATATTGCACAGACACTGTTCCGTTTTTGGACTGTTTAGCACAAAAAGTAGACGGGAAAATAAACACTTCTCTCTATCGGAAACCTATCGATACTGATGCCGTACTACGATACACCTTCGCTCATCCAAGACAGGTCTTCAGGCACATAGCTTTTTCCATTTTCC
This sequence comes from Atriophallophorus winterbourni, assembly GCA_013407085.1. NCBI lineage: Eukaryota > Metazoa > Platyhelminthes > Trematoda > Plagiorchiida > Microphallidae > Atriophallophorus > Atriophallophorus winterbourni. The sequence goes on along the minus strand of JACCGJ010010826.1, from coordinate 4,724 downwards.
ATACGATAGAACACCTGTGCCGCAACGAAAGTGAACGAACACAGACAATTTGGATATATTGAGACGCGGTATTAATCCGTATCCCGAACGCCTACATGCGGAGGCGGTCGAAATTGCCAAGGCAGGTCGAATGGAGGTCAATCAGGTGGACGGGGCAGAAATCTCCACATTCTGGAGCTCGGCGCTGATGCGAAGGTAAATAGTTGTTTTTCACCTTATACCTACTAATTAATTAGATTTTTCTTTCTTTAAAAACAGATTAACCTTAGCCCCGTTTGTGATGTACTTTTACGCATGTGGACTGTTGTGTCAAATGACCTTGACCGTGTTCACTTGTATTAGATTGATGTGGATCAACACTAGTAGGAAAATTGACCACTGATCCTGGTCATTCCTACGATACGTGACACAGCGTAGGTGTATTGTATGCTGTTTAGCGGTAAGGTCAAATCTGTGGTGGAAGGGTGACTACTAATTAACCATGTTCCCTGTCTTGACTATCGCAATTGGTACAACAAAGCTTCTGTGTCAGAAGTGAAACGTTACCCAAAACCTGCTCTAACCGATTGCAACCAAATTTCTTTACAATAAGAATACACGATCGGTCCCAAACATATTCCAATCGATTACATACTAACGCCTTCAGATAGAACCGGAACATGAAAACTTCAGTAAAATAGGTAATTTCAAATATATATTTACATGCATTCAACTTGTAACATCGAAGAGAAACGAATGAAAAGAGACATAGTAGAGCGATATTTTTGTCAAATCTATACAAGCAAATATTCCCGAGTGGATTGTCCGTAAACTGTACCCGGGCAGGGATTCCGGGCGATACGGTTCATTTCCACTTTGGGCTACAACATCTCGATCTCCCGTTCGAATCGCGAAAGCCAATCCAGCTTGTGGTGCTTTCCAATCAATGCGCGAAGAGCACCACGGTGGACCGCGTGCACTGAAGAGCGAAAGGGGGACAAAGCGCATTCAAAACGAATTCCAGACAAAAATTCAGGTAGAATTTCGAGCAAATAACACATACCTATCCGAAGACATTTTTCTGTTAATTTTTGACCATTTGCACACCTAGCATCTTCAGACGCCTCCCTCGCCCTGCTGTTACCAAACCAGTCGGGTAAGCGATGTTCCGTTATGCCGGTTGCGCAAGAATATGAGTGCGGATCGAAACCACTATGGGCTGGGGTTAGTCGGTTCACAGACTTCCAACGTTCGATAGACCACTTCCGGCTGGATTCCGTCAGTGCTCGTTCCACAGTCCATAGCCACTCACGTTTTGCATCGCGGCGGGCTTGCATCCGACCGCACGCTGCGATAGTTCTCACGTGCGCATGTTTCACCGCTGAAGAAGGAACCATAAATTGCAGACGGGTACATACGTCATCTCGAAGCATAATGGCGCTCAAATCAAATTCATAATAAAACAAGTCCGCATTAGCTATTTCGAGTGTCACTAATTAAACAATACTTGTTTTCATGCGTACCTATTAGTGTGTTGCATGTCGAACCAGAATTAAAATATTCAATTTCGATAGCTTTCTAGCTTAAAGTCTTGAACAATTTCTTCGCAATAATCGGGGCGTGGGTGACCTAACCGAATACTTTCACACCTGAATTGTGATTATAAATAAACTGATCGGCGAAACTTTTGATACATTAAAAACCGGACACTTCGTTCGCGTAAGTTATGTTAATATATTTATTGAATTCAGTCGATATCGTGAAACGTGTTGACCGAAATTCAGCGTCGAATCAATCTTCCGACATCATTGAGTTCTAATGTCGTAAATACATTTTAGAATGGTAAACTTAAATGTTTCATGTTTCATCAGGCACCTAAATTAGATGAAAAGCTATGTCTATGGTTAGCCAAATAACCAACTGCTTGTAAAAGCAATATTCCGCTTACAAATTGTCTCGTGTTTTCAGATTAACACAATGTCTAGTAAGCTGCAACGATCCTTACCATCTTCAAGGATGTCGTCAATTTTGTTCCAACGGATAATTTTCAGTAATTCTTCATCGGCGTCAATGTCATTTTCGAACGTGATGTTCTCGCCAAACCAATTAAACAGTTCAAATACGACATTGAGTAAAGTATATATGACGTTGTAGGTTTCTCTTTGACGATGAGCCTCATTTGAATTGCCGGGTTGAGGCGCACTTTGCGTCGCGCCCAAAATACCGCATTCTCTCAAGCGTTCCTTGATTAACAGTGCGCCAATTCTCATCACTATTTGTTCTAGACTCAACGGAAATTCACATTGTGAGTGTGGATCATTAGATGCACTGCCAGATACGCTACTGCATCGCTCCAAAATTAGACTTCTTGCTGAAAGCGAGAGATCGAAGTCGTAATGATTTTAAAAAAAGTTGTATTATGAGTACGTGGACATAATATAGTAAAATTTTAGTAATGCGTCACCACATGCCGTGATAGCTTTAGCGAAAGCACTGCTATGATTCATTCTGTTGAGTGGCTGTTTGTTACGAAACCAAATCAAAAATTGTGAGCAAGTAGCCAAAATGTGTGCATAATCATCACCGAGCGAAAATCATATCATCCCACGCATGAGAGATATGCGTCAATCATAAAATGAAAAGAAACTAATGGATAGGGTTGTGAGAATAACAATACATTGAAAAGAAACTACTTACCTGATTGATTACCGTTCCCGCAGCAGCACCATGCCATTTCGGCAAAAATATCATCGTCGACAGCACTGTTACTCGAAAACCACTTCGGTAAGCGATTCATCGCCGATTCTCCCCACAATCTTTCGCAACTGAAGACCATCGCGTGTGCGACCAAATTTATACTAGGCAAGGGGCGTCGCGTCGATTACGTCATCCGTTGAGTGATCTGGACCAAGCGACCGAGGGTTTGTGTGTTTAGGATTGTGGTCTGTTGCGTAACCGCGGTCACATCAATGCAATCACGTGGGGTGTTCGAGCTGATCTGCTCGCGACTGTTCGGGGTGAGATAAGAGTGAGCAAAATGAGCAGGGGATAATTCTAACCGTTTCACCTGGTATCATGAGTCACTACGTGGTTTCCATCAAGAACCTCTTAAAACAACATGCGTTTTAATTACATCATCAAGATAAAATCATTTACATGATCCACAAAATTTATTTTTACTTTTAGACGATTGTACTCTGTACGTCCAACGTAATTTAGCGCTATGTTTATAGGCAGACATTTTCCGCGCATTCATGAAATCACGCATTTCATCGCCTATTCGGAATCTTGAAATATATCAACCTTAAACGCAGAGTGTAACATTCTCCGCGTTACTCTTGTTTCCGGTGAAGCTAACATTCAAATTATCCAATGGATCGATGATACAATGATCCATGCTCGGTAATAATGCTAAAGGAATGACGATTTAGGAAGTTTCCATTCAGTGAAATTTCGTGCTAGAATGCCTATTTTGTACGGGATAGATGAGGGCATGGAAACAACCCTGAACTCCTGACTGGAGATGCCCTGATCTTACAAATGTTGTTCGGCGTTTATAAAACATTTTGGGTTAAGAACATTGGGACCGGATACTCGATATCAGACACACTGCTCGTTATATTGATTTATTGAAAGCGTTTGATTTATCAGGGTCATCGATCTTTTGGCAACGAAACTTCCTATCGATATTTTGTCTCTCGTCCTGCAAGATTTCTTTCCAAATTAAAAATGTATTTTAAGATACATTGTGTGTAATCTCGATTGTTTTAAGTCACCGATTAAAATTATCGATCTGCGCCAAGCATGTGATGTGATTCCCAATTTTTGAAGATGTCGCAGTAAAGGCGCCGATTAGATGTACAACGCTGAATACGGTTTAATCGATAAAGATTTAGACGCCAGTACGGTTAATCAAGAAAGTGTCGGGAACAGCGTATGCCATTATACTCTGTTTATATTGATTTAACAAAGTCATTTGACTACGTCAGCAGGTAGGTTCTTTTTAAAATGCTTGATCTCATAGGCTGCCCCCCAAACTCGTTATTTCGTTCCACTCAGGCATGAATGGCTCAGTCCATTTGAACGGTTGCGGTTCTTGCTCCCACGCTGTTCGGCATTTTTTTTGCTCTGCTACTGAAGCACGCTTCTAGGACGAGAACAGAAGGCATTTACATACACACGCGAAGTGATGGTAAGCTTTTCATCGTTAACCGGTTAAGAGCACAAACCAAAGTACGTGATGTGATAATCCGTCACTTGTTGTTTGCCGACGACGAAGCCTTTATTGCTCACTCCCAAGAGAACCTACAGTCGCTAATGGACTGTTTTTCGTCAGCATGCAAAGACTTTGGGCTAACAATCAGCATGAGCAAGACCAAAGCCACACAAAAATAGACCTCCGCACGCCAGTATGTCAGTTATTCATATTCAATGACACCAGGGATAAAGTTTCTTGCCGCGTCTGCCCGTTTATCGGGAAGTGCATTTAAGGATCCCTCAATACAGGGGTAAGATCTTCAGTTTTCATAAAGCTCTTACTTATGCAGAAATTCAAGCCATTCTCTAACAATCTTTGTTCAGCTTGCGAAAGTTGTCGATAAGATAAATTCAAAACACTACAATACTGGTTGCTAGATAATGACTTATTATATTTATCTGATGAACGTTTATTATAACACTCTAAAAACTTGTTGAACTTATGGTTTTGTCTTACTTCTATTCGCTCCGTTTTTGTGGCCAAAACC
>JACCGJ010010825.1:0-41753 GCA_013407085.1 Atriophallophorus winterbourni | reverse complement strand
TCCACTGCGTCCTATACATGGTATCGTCCTATACGCGGGCATTTACGGTAGTTTGTTTTCTACGCAAAGCGTTTCGTTAGAGGGTTTTGGGGTGATTCGGTGTTTTAGTAGTGCCATCTTATTCATAATTTGCTGCCTTTGTTGACTAAAATTGGTGTTAGTAGGACTCGATCGTTCGCGAATAACTATATGAATTTTTGAAAATCAAAGGCAGAAAGACTAATGTCTTTTGGAATTTAACTAATCAAAAAACGTTTTGATTCAATATTCAAGATTCAAGAATTTATGGTCACAAAAAGCACAGCTTCACAATTACCATATCATAGTAAATATGCGTTCAATAAGAGGTATAAAAAAACAATTATACGATGTCACTGGAGTCAAGTAATATGCTTACCCTGAGTCAATACACGGGCATCGTCAAGTCGTTATGTAACAAATAAGTGTCCAAGTTTCGAGTGAATGTTTGGATACAGGGAGAGGTGATAATTGCTTCGGGAAGGGCATTCCACAGGAAACAGACACGTACCGAATAGAAATATCGGCGACAATTAGTACGGGAATGGGGAATTTGTAGTGCTGCTGAGTGGCTACGTGTAATTCCTGATTCACGGTATTTGAACAAATGTTTGAGTGGATGATCTGGAGTATTCAATATTTTGTAAGTAATGATAACGTCACTTCGAAGTCTACGTTAAAGGGGAGTGGGGAGCTTTAGCTTTTTCAACCTTTCCTCGTATGTAAGGTCTCGAAAACCACGCACGAGTTTAGTTGCACGATGATATATCCTGTCAAGCAAGAATATATCTTTTTTCATCCACGGAGTCCATGCTTGCGATGCATGTTCCATTGTGGGAATTAAGTAGGTCTTCATGATGCTTGGCAACGTTACAGGCGTAAAGGTTCTGAAGATCCGTCGAAGCATACCTAGAAGCTTTGAAGCACGCTTGTAAATGACCTCACAATGCACGCTGTTCTTTAGGCTGCCACATATCCAGACTCCAAGATCCTTCTCCGATTCGGTCTAGCTCAAAATCGTCTGCCCAAAGTGATATTCGTACTGAAAGGGCTTACCGATTTGCAGTAACTTGCATTGAGTATATTTAAGCGATGGATATGAAAAATGATCAAGTCTAGTTTAATAAAAAGATTTGTTAAGAGTAGTTCATGTTACAGCATTTGCGACAGCGTTAGTGTTGGCACTAGTGGTAATCGCAGTTACTGTTGGCTGTAATTTACGCCTGTTTATCCGGATGCTACGGATGGGCTGGCGCATGCAAATCAAAACCCTCCAACCAACAGTGATACGTCTAACCCAACAGTCAATAACACAATAATTGCGCTTCTCCCAGACGCACGCGTCGTAAATATCTACACCTGGATTGTTCAGGGTTTTAAAACCGAATAAGTTGTTATCAATATGAAAAATGGCTTCGAAGCAATCGATTATTGCGTTTGTTTGCTTGTCTGACCAAGGGTACAAAAACACAGATGTCGTGTCAAACCCCGAACCATCTCGACTCGACCAGTTAGACGGCGAGCTACTGCAGCCGTGGCCATGACCGAGTGGCACATTGGCTTGTAAACTTCTTAGGCTATAGAATGTTTTGTTACTTTCACACATGGTCCAGGTCATTTGATCCATTCAAGATTCAACATTCTGGATTTATGGTTGAAAAAGCAATTAACCTTACAATAACCATATATTCAAACTATAGGTACAAATGTATATATATGTATAAATAAAATCAAAATCAATGGGACGATGATAGTTTATTAAGAATTGGGGGGCAAAATTTGGATTAGTTCACATATAATCGTCAAGTTTCGATTTGAATATAGATAAACTGTTTGAGATTACCAAATCGGCAGGTAGGGAATTCCAAACACACAAGCACCGGATAAAAATACCTGAGGCAATTCTGTTTGGAATGTGGTATTTCCAACTTGCAACCATGGCCACGGCTGTTGCTGGAAGTTCGAAGGTGGAATAATAAGTTCAGTGGGTTTGAAACAGTAGTAAGTATTTTGTATGCGAGGATGAGATCACCTCCCGTTTTCATTTATGCAAGTGTCCTTAGCTCCAGTCGTCTGAGTCTCCCGGCGAATGGCATATTTTCGGGTCAAATGACCAGCTTAGATGCATTCTGATATGCGATCCAGAAGTAAGATGTCTTTTTGGACTCATGGTGTCCTGGCTTGTGCGGCATAGTCTAGACCCGGGTGTATATATTTTTTCATCAAGAGAGAAAATCACTCCGGGATAAAACGTCAAATATCCGCTGTAACATATCGAGCAGTCGAGACGAGCTTTTGTAAACGGCTTCGCATTGTAGACCATTTTTCAAACTATAGCAAATCCAGACACCCATGTACTTTTCTTCTTCGGTGTACTCCAGGATTTTGTCGCGGAGGTTGTATGCATAGGAAAAACCAAGTTCACAACGGATCTAAATGATCTTCGACTTTTGCCTATTCAATGGCAGTTTATTTTCGGATGACCAGTTGCACAAAGCATTCAAATCTTTTTGCAGTTAAATACAATCATCAGCATTGCTGATTCGCAAACAAAACCATCTTACTGTAATTTGGTATTGGTATACCATTCATATAGATTAGGAAAAGTATTGGTCCAAGCAATTCCGAGCTCCATAGAGTGAATACAAACGCTCGTTTCATTTTATTGGCTGTGTTCGCGCTAGTCTTGCTAATCTCAGCTGTTTTTGGTATGGAAGCGTTCCATATCATGTTGCAACTGACATCCAACAACTTCTACGATATGAAAGTTTTCCTGATTGCGTGTTAAAAAACGTTTTTTGGTTATGGCTGGTTAGCAAATTAAGGGCTAGTATTACCATTTAATTTAGAGTTTTCACAAATTCGGACCTTACACTCTTTTGATTTTAGTCAAGAACCCCATCTTTACTTTCCGTGGAGGTAATTCTGTATACATGTCTAAATGCAGTTCATTGCGAGATCCAAAGTTGCATCAATACTGCACAGCGTCCTATTATTTTATAGATACTATTTTTGTCCCTTTAACCCATATTATACACGCTTTTTGCCAAGCGCGACACGTTATAACACAATTAGCATTGCACTCAAACCATACATGCGTATTGTCTGGTTTACTTTTGCCCTGTGGTCTTTATGACAGTGCTTTACTGGAGTTGTTTGAAAAATATGTTTAAACCAATATTGAGCGCACCTCCTATGCGCTCATAATATGTAATATTTTGATAACAAAGGAGACACCGGTGCATTGAAATACATTTCAAATGAAATTGCTCAAAACACTCTTCCGTATTTCTATCACAGTTATCTTGTCGGGACGGAAGAAGGGCCGATTCACAAGTGTTCTTGCTCCTACAACGAGCAATACCTTGATACGTTTTCAGGTCATACGGTAAGCGTTGAAATTCTTTTCGCTAAATCACTAAACGAGTGCCTGTGCATTGCGGTTGGCCGGGGAATTGTGGGCTGGTGAAATCCACTGACATCTGCGGGATCAATTAGTGAAGTTGGCCAGAGCCGGACATGATCAGCCTCCGAATCCCGGGGGAGGGCTAGACACGGGAAATGAGAAATTCACATGGGTAATATTTGACGTGCCAATGACACCAATGGGAGTTTCACTGGGATAGCGGTTCGCATTTCGCGACAGCAATTTCCGTTTCACGATAGACTTCACATCGGATAATGAGGGAAAGGTTAATGCCCAAGTCAAATACGCAGTTGGTACGATCCGTCATATGTGGTTGAAGGCAGCATGTCCGGTATTGGTTGGCTTAAACGTAGTAACAGTGTTCTTGTGTTCATATGTGGAATCAATTATTAAAAAAACATGTGTGCCGTTTTAGAATGTACATGGGTTTGTGGTTTTGTCAAATCCTGAACTGGTTCACAGAACATTGTGGCTGATAAGACACATTGTCCTTAAAGTTTGTCGTGAGTTTTATTTCCCAAGAAAGTTGCCTTGGCGATTCGAGTTTATTGCACAATGATTTCAGGTGCATGAGTTTTGTTAAAGATAAAAATACTTTACCTGTACTGATTTTTTGTAGAAAACTTTTAAATTTATCTCACGATATTGGACCACGATAATTGCTTCAATATACATCGATCAACCTGATGCATTACATGTGGTTTCCTGTGGCATTCAGCGTGTTTGGCTGGATGGTGAATGTGCCTTGTGATTACCTACGAGTTGGATTACGGTCGAGCAACGCCAATTGATAGAATTCACGTAAAGATAAATTCGAATAAGATTTTCGCTTAATTTTCGTCATTCTGATTTCAAACAAACGTTAAATAGACAAACCAACCAATTGACCAATCGAACGTCTTGGATTTGTTGGGCGATGCTATGAAATTGTCACAAGCAAATAGCTCATTTTTATTTGATCATGAAGGAGTCAAACGAAATGTCAAACTGACAACATTAATGGCACATTTTCGACATTATATTTAAAAAATAAGGTGAATAAGATGATCACACAACATACAACAATGCTTCATAACAAAACGCATTATTCTGAACACATGTCCCAGCAAGAAATTCCTTAAAGTTATTTCTTTATCAACGGGCATGTACACACAATTTCGCAAAGCAATCACTAGAAGTGATAGCACTAATTGTTTCAACTGTCGACATCTTTTCTTTTTATTGAACGGAAGCGAAGTCATTTTATTCCAAACTAAACGCTTTCTGATATACGGTCATTCAGCTGGTATATGTTGATTTATGTCCGTGTTTTTTGCGAAAAATCCGCGTGAATATCGACCGAGGTTACCAAAATTCCAAACTCAGCTAGCGTGCGATAGTTTCCACTTATTATTCATGAATCTTTTCACCGAACACACTGTTTAATAAGAGATTGATACACGAAATCTGTATCAAGCACTATGGCGTATAGATTTGCACACAGTCCCGTAGTTGTTTTCTAAATAAACACACCAGTTCCATGACCAAGTCGGTTATTCGTAATCGTACTTGAGTTGACCGCATAATATGAACCCCGCATTGATCAACATCATTAGCTCTAATTAATCGCTCCTTGCGAAAAATGCTAGCCTTATATGTGGCGAATATGCGCAAATTAATCTTCGATCAGCGTTTCCGAATTCTGCCCAGAAGTACATTTCGGTTCCTGATATGAACCCTATTTAACAGAGTTTTCAAAGACAAATTTTGATGTGCGCTCTGCCTACTCATACTGTCTTTATATACTTAGTTACTTACTTTCGTGCGGCTGGCTCCACGGGTGGATTAGCCGGCTTTATTGATGTCTCGGATCGCACCAGCCCACGCACATCGATCGGCGACGAGATCGTTGCAGATCGTGATTCAGTCTCGTTCCCACCTGCGAACTCCATAGACGGTACGCAGACCCAGGGTGTCTACATCCTCTTTCACAGCTGACAGCCAGGTTTTAACTTGACCACCTTGCCGCCGACGGCAGGTGCGAACGGGTTTGTGGTCGAGGACGAGTTTTGGAAGTGCTGTGTCTGTCTTTCGGAGGACGTGGCCAAACTATTGTAGCCTTCGCCGTTGTATGTGAGCGGAAAGTGAAGATAGTCCGCTGCAACGCTCTCGTACGGCTGCGTTAGATACTCGGTCAGTATGTCGGATGCCCAAGATTACCCTGAGGCACCAATGGTCGAACACTTCTAATGTGCGTACATCCTGTGACCTTAAAGGCAATGTCTCGCCTCCGTAAAGCAATACAGGGCAGATCGCTGCTTGATAAACACGCGTCTTATTTTTCAGGCTGATCCCGGGCTTGCACCAAAGGGTGCCCTTCAACTGCAAAAACGCATTACGAGCACGATCGACCCTTAACTTCACTTCATCTTTCGCCTGACCATTGGGCAATATACTTGAGCCGAGGTATTTGAAGACTGGAACGTATTCAATCGGACAACCCTGGACGCGAAGTGGCTGGATGCCTGGTGTGTTGGTATAAAAAAATGCCTTGGTTTTAGCCGCGTTTATCTCAAGACCGACTTTCGCGGCAGTGGCACTAATGCGGTCTAAAACGCTTTGCAGCATTTCGGTATTGTCGCCCAGAACGACTATATCGTCAGCGTAGTCAACGTCGGAAATCCATAGATCCGTTGAAGTTTGCACCCCTTGATAGTCTGTTAACGCCTGGTTCATTATCCAGTCTACGACATAATTAAACATAACCGGCGATATCGGGCAACCTTGCCTGTCTTTATATGCTAGGTGCAAGCTGTATGAGGCGGGTTACAGTGAGTTTGCGGCGAAAAACTCGAAAACCCTAAAATTAATCTCACAACATTAACCCTTTCATGCCTGAATTATTTTCTAACCCAAAATAAAATATTTTTCTTCGGAAACGAGATGCCCAGGGGTGAAATAACACAAATAATATAAAAAAATTTGCGATATTCACATAATTGAAAAAATAACAAAATGTAACCAATTGGTTACATCCGGCATAAGTCACCAGTGTACGATTTTTGTGACTTCTGCCGGATGCAACATAAAGGTTACATCTATTTAAACGCAACGCATTTCGAAGATTTTCTGATTTATTCCAATTTTTTTACATAATGTCTTTGTAGGCATGACTAAGTTTATCCTGGAACAAAATTGATAATAAATGAGACTCTCACACGATTTTTATTCGGCTCACAAAACTGCGAATTGTGAGGATACGTTCGAAACCCGTACCAGCACATACTTTCTCTTTTACTGTGGACAAGTCAATGATGATTGCGAACAAAGAAGAAAATAACTCTGCAGTTGACAAAATTCGGTATGGCGCCGTGCAAAAAAATTCGGAAAATTCAGTTAGAATTAGCTTAAAATGACTTGGGAAGTTCATGTAACCAAAAGGTTACATGAAAGGGTTAACAATTCTTAGTCATTGATTTGATTTAACTGAATTCTAAAATTCAATATACTCTTCGATTCTTGAACCAATCCATGAAACCCTCGAGGAGGATAAAAAACGAAATTCCACTGCAGTATAAATCATCTGCAAAACGCTCCGCTGACAACATCAACAGCAGCAGCAGCATCAACACCTGGTTTGTTGTTATTGTTGTTGTTGTTGTCATGACAACAGTGTGGATGCACGATTTCTCTGGGACACGAAACTGTCTATGATTTTTCCACATCACACATCATTTGATCGGTACGTGAGATTGTTCATTTGTCTGAATGTTTAATCACCGTCGATCTTTGCCGTGAAATATTGTTCTCGTGGCAATGATTAATCGATCTGTGCCAAGCTATTTCCGTTACATTTCCGTCGACCTTGTTGTGGAATGCCATTCGGTTGTGGATAGCCAGACAAGCGTGGTGCTGCTTATCCGATAACCACGGAGACAATAGGGCTCTGATGGGTTTTCGATTCCTACACTGAATCCGTTAATTCGTTTTATCAGGTTCAGGTCCTTAGAATTAGAAGTCTGTAGCGTTTCTCGGTTGTGACAAAAAAGAAAAGGTGTCCAAACTGAATGCGCAGGATGCATTCTGTTATTTTCTCGGCGTCGGCTAATACAAGATTACCACTTCTGTTTGGTGAATATTCTTTTACAACTTTGGTGTGAACTTTTGGTATTCGCCAAGTAGTTAAACGGGCATGTTGTTACACTAATCACGTAATTCAAATAATTGGAGCGAGTGTTGCAGTTCAGGCCATTTCCCAGCAAACACAACATCAACAGATTGTTTGAAGGGAAATAGAATCTCTTGGGAAGTGTCGAACTACTCTAGAACTTCGCGGGAAATTTATCACTTGTACTGCTCGATCGAGAACTGCCCCTAGTTTGATTTCGGACATTATGTCACGATTGGCTATATGTAGCATAGAAGTGCGTGGGGTGAATTCATCACCGTCACTATAGAGTCGAGAGTGCACAAGTTCTGATAACGTTTTATACTACTTTAGGCGTGTAATTTCAAGATGAACAAGGGTGTTGGCCGAACAAGTAGATACAAATCATAAGCGCGTGATATTTACATCTTGAGCAAGCCAAGACGAATAACAAGTGATACATTCGCTCCCATGATAATTAGCACAGTTTGCAGTAACAGATCGCGACGCATCAGCTACCTAATTTTTACCTAATCCTTGTTTAGCAAATACACTAGCGTCGATTCTTTCTAGAGTTCAGTTGAAGCTTCGCCTTTTTGGCTTTAAAGTGACGGTCTTCGACTTGTTCTTTTCAACATAGAAGATGAATGCCAACAGGTTTAACCTCTTGTTTGATTTTGCTTACGAGTAGACTTACGAACTCAAATCATCTGGTGTGAATATCTACTGAACCGGGTTCGTTTTACAAACTAAGTAAATTGCCCAGCCATGATGCTCCTCAGATTAAAGATTTATGCGTTCTTTGAACCCTGCTTGTTTCGTCCAGGGTTCAGTGTTGTGGAATAATAAATTTAAGAAGCACACAGACACCATATATCATTATTTCTTCTTTTAAAGCCTCCTAGCTTTTTCTTGAAACACGGAGGTTCAGAGGGGAAAGTCTACTGATGCAGTTCTAATCCGTATTTGGATCTCACTATCTACAAAAGCTCTCAGCGATAGTAAACCTCAATACGTAATGAATTGAATGCATTCAGGATGAGAGTGGTCAACAGCGAGATTCCTTGATCAAGATTATACTAGTGTTCAGACTAATCGTTGGGATGTTTTATTGAGGACCGCCACCCTTTGTTACTTCATTTCTGTGAGTACAAACGACCAAAACGTGCATTAGCCTGTCGAACTAATTATATGTTGTCGATATAGTGGTTCAGGCGGTCGAGTGATTTCGGGAAGCGGATACCGTGTTACATATTTGAAATTGAAAGCTCAATTAATTTCTCTCCGCTGTTCCCGTGATAAAAACATACTGGAATAGTGTCTTGCCTATAATTAATTTCTGTAGACATTTGCATCGAGATCAAGGATGTATTTGTGTGTAACGTGTCTAACCGATCGAAAAAATCCATGCAGTAAGTGATATGATTACCAATAGAGCCAGGTTCAAGCACTGTCTCTTACACATGGCTGTATTATCCTGGAAACAATTGCATCGCCGGAAGGTTTCTTACTTTTGAAAAGATTAATCCGTGCCAGGTGAGGTTACACCAACAAATGAATCTGAATGCGGCCTTTTCAAATGAAGCAAATAGCGTCAAAATGGCGCTTTTGCGATAGAAAGCCCATTATGTGAATATTTTGGAGACGTGAATTACGCAAAACTTAATTGCCCGACCGTATGTTGCGAGACAATGCTTGTTTAACCCGCTGCAACAAGAAACTGTATCCCGCTGCACTATTTAAACGGAATCGTGCTATTTCGCACTGGCGTGGAAATATGTACCTCAGAGTCTCCTATAAACGATCCCATAACCGGGCAAATCTTCCATCTAGCAAAATGAAACAGTCGATCATTACTTAAAGCTATTCTTGTAAATGTACACATGAGATTTACCCTATTCAAAAGGGCTTCGTTGATTGACAAACATACCACATACCGCACACCACCTGTGTTTCAACTTTACATCAAAGAAAATGCCTTACAGCGCCTTACGAATTCAATAGGTTCAGGAAGTGACCCGGAAGTTGTGCTGGAACGTTTTACCGGAATGGGATGACCTAAAATGTTTCTGCATACTGAGATGACAGCCTCTAAATAACTGCTTTTTAGGAAACGGATCTGCTAACTCGGTTGATGAATTTCATAAATCTTTACTAACAAAATGCGAGTGCAAGTTCTGTTCTAGAAGGAAAGTTATCATACAGACGCTTAATGTTCCAGTGCAATAGTCGCTCGGTTCGACTACGATTCGCATCCGTAAGACTTTAGCCAAATTTTACCTACAGCTCTCGATACACAGTTTACTCGTTAATTATTCACGTGCCCTATTTATCTCTGTTTCCTGCATAGTGCGATAACTTTATCGCTTATGTATATTGGAACAGCTTCTTCTTTTCAGCAGTGAAATACCGATTTACTGAATGACTGTGTTAAGGTTGTCTTACATTGTATTGTAGTGAGTGAGATGTCAACAACACGCTTTCGAAAGAGAACGTTTATGTTAGCTGAATCACAGAACTTCTTCAGATTTTCGGCCGACTTCCGTTTCATTAATCCAACATCTCAGGTCATCGGTTATTGGGTGGAGGACGGTCAACATCCGGCCTCTTGTCACAACATTTCGGGTTATCGATCCAACGTCAATCATGTCCCCCAGTGTTTCACAGCCACACGAAGAATGTGTGTCGATTCATACCGGAGGTCAACCTGTTCAACGCTAATCGCGTTCGCTCATGGATCCCACAGCACGAGAAAGCTCATTGGCTTGGACAACCTTACAGTATCTTAGCACACGTGCAGTCTCTGACTGTGCGGCACTTAGCCTGGATCCATCGGGTTTGTTGTTGGCCTCCGTCGGTCGATGTCGACCATGGATGTACATCACATCGCATGAATTTCATGTTTTGCAACTTTTTGAATGACTAAACAGTCCGATTCGGGAGGAAAATCTCTCCCGCAGCGCTTGCAACGATAGTCAGAACTCTGTTGTATTGCATCAGTTGCACGCCGGCGGCGTGATCTGCGTTCAGCAGCCAGGAGCTGTATTTGCTCCTCCCCGGCTTGCAGTCGACGCTTTACACAATGCCTCCAAAGTGAGCGGTCAAGAGCAAGTTCTTCCCAGCTTGCGGGGTCAATGTCAAGAGCTTTCATATCTCTTTGCAAACATCTTTGTACCGCAAGTGCGGTTTGCCCAATGGTCGACTTCCTAATTGCAAATTCACCGTAGAGTAGATCTTTCGGAATATTATTACGCACAAGACAAAAATCAAAACACCGGCCTATCTTACGTGGACAAATCTAGTAACCACAACACTGACCTGGAACATGTCTGTCCCGGTTGCCACTTCAATCTTATTTGTCAATCGATTTGGTGCCAATCGATACGCTTCAGTATGGTCAACCTTAGCTTATGTAGTCAACAAAGATACTTTGCAAACTAAACAAACTTTTGCTCGCTTGTGTTCATACAGATTTACAAGAGCTTTGAGATACTCCTTTGTTAGTAACCGCTAAACACAGGGAAACCGTGCAACCCCATATGATTTATCCTCTGGATCCATCTCCCAATCTGTCAGGATCGGTCCACAATGGGGTTACCAGTTCGGTCTTAACCGAGAGCGTGTTGACGGTCACTTGCCCGATGTCATCATGCATGTCGGTATAAACACTTCAGTGAATATTATCTCCGACTTGAGTCCAGCAGTTAATTGTACATCGTCCAACCTTTGAGTCAATGGTGACCAAGTTTATACTACACTTCCTCGTCCCAATTGTTTGATTTGGAAATCTTAATCTGTTTTTCCAGTCTGGTCAACTGGTAGAAAACTAGCCACGGAGTGCAAACGACGCTGTGAGAGAAACACATTTATGCTGAAGGCCAAATAAGGCGGCACTTTCTATTCTTCTATATTCTCACATCGTATTCAAGAGTTCTGTTTAATGACACACATACATCAATAGCGTAATTACGTCATCCAGCGAGCACGGTAGCATCTTGTCTTAAGCCAGGATCAAAAGGTTTCTGGCAACACCACTTGAGACAGAAGCTAGCATCTTTCATCAAATACATGGCAATTAGTTCATGAGATTCATATACCCAGTCGGTTTCACCGCAACCACTGACTAATTCTAGTTTTCTCCCTTCTCTAATTCCAGGCGCCTGTTTATCAAATCGAATGGTCTCCGTTCGTTGCCGATGTGTTCCTGTCCTGTTCCGCCGACTGGACCATAAAATTGTGGCATTTGGACCATCAACAACCGTTGATCAATATTCAGACAAATATCGTAAGCGATCGATAAGGCGAGGCTTACCGCTGTGTTTATGTGGAACGATTTACCTCTGGTATACATTAAGATATATGGGGAAAAACAATGGTAATCAAACCATAGGCTATTCTTGAAGTAAAAGGATTAATGTGAGAATGTGTTTGCAGATTATTTGTGTGAGAAATCTGTGGTGTACGATTCTGTCATTTCTCCGAAATATTTGCACCCCTTACACTACTGTACGCCTTTAAACATTTTGTCAAATTTTTCTTGATTTTCCAACACAGTCCGCGGTGCCTTCTATCTCCTGGTCTCCGTTCCACTCGGTACTCTTTGCAGCCGCCAATGAATCTTCGTTGGAGATTTGGAACCTCGACTCTTCCGCGTAAGTCAAACCGATGTCAGAATCCTTGCATATCAGCTCCTGAATACGTTATTCAAGTGAATCCGTGTGTTTATACCATTTGGAACGATTTCAGTGTTGGATAATTTCACTCATAACTTCGAGTTTTTACCACTATTTTTGCTCACATCGGAAAGCGTGATATTTACTCAGGCATCTGGATTGCCCATGTAAGCATCAAACTATTGACCAAATAATATAGAGTTAAGAAATATGGTTGAAAAAGCCAGCGTTAAACGCCATTCACAGGATAAACACGTGTGAACTAACATTGATATAAAACACCAGAAAATTCCCTAACTGGAAGCGCGCGTAGTGAACACACTGTCCATTAGCGTCCATGAGATTCACTGAAGCTAACAGGCCTCTTATTTGAGGTCTTCATGGAAAGAATCCTCACAGGTTTGATAAGCTTGCAAAAGTTTTTCAATCGACTTGATTTTCATGCCCAACGCACCACCTGTCACGATCACTCATTCACCAGAATCGCCTCATCGCCTCATTCGAACCCCAATCGGCCGATCGGAATTTATACTTCTTACGGATTTGCTTCAACTACACCACCAAACAATTAACACTCTTAATTATATCCTCTGGATTTTGACGTGGTGAATTTCAGGAACTTTTGAATAAGAATAACATTTTGCTGGTTTGTGTAATGCGAACCCATTATATGAAGGTTTCATTAACGCGAAACGGAACATATAAGTGACACTGTGCATTTCAATGTGTTTTCGTTTGTCACATATTTCGAGATAAATATCCAAATCTATTTTACACTCGGCAATGATGCGTAATGAATGAATTCAACGTTTCATTTTGCTTTCCTTCGCTTCGATTCAACTCTTTAAACGTTTTCACGCGGGTTGCACTTATTAAATCAACTCAATAAGAAACAACACTATTTGCCTTGTAACAGAGGTATACTGGTGCGCAAATTCTAATCACGAAAGCCATTGGTAAATGAAATTATTTAGCCGACCTGCTTCAAGCATCTTTTTTGGCTGCATTGGGCTCCCAATGATCGGTACACTGATTAAATACTAATCATTGGTCGTGAGAGAAGTTTTCGGTAACATTTCGCTTCTGACACAAAAGCCTCGCTAGACCAAAGGTGTCGCTACGAACAGGAACCATAGCTACATTGCTTTCACCCGATCTAACTTAAGCTGACTAAGAGTTTCACAGGCGCTGAGTTTTTTAAGATAAACATGAGGGATCCACCTTATGAAAAGCACCTCGCCTACTTATGATGTTGAGATAATGATTAGCTTCGACGTAAGCATGGTGTTTTAATCCCTTAATCATGCATGTTCGATCAACCTCTGTTAGTTTTAAGATAATAAAATGATCAGATCGAGCGCTTCCCTAAACCTAACAAAGATAACTCTTAAAATCCTTAAACTTCTAGCCAAGTACGAATGTTTTAAAAACTCAGTATGTCTTTAAATGCATAGAAGCTACCTTGAACCAGCTACCGGATAATCAGGCGGATGCATTTAAAATTTTTATAGCTAGTGTTATCAAAAATAATGAATAAAGATCACCAAGGCCGGCAAAGGCGAGTTAACAGTTATCCTTACCAAAGTGAGTGAGACAATGTTAAGTCTCACCTCGCTGAAGTTTTTATGAGTATAATGACAACTGTAGATACTCGGAGATTGTGGCTAAACGTAACGTAAGCCATAAGATTGGTTCTGAATATACGTCCTCTTGAGGTCCATCATTAAGTCCAGTGAATCTCCAACTCTTGAATTAGGTAAGCACCTCACCCACTGATGATGTTGAAATGATGATTAGCTTCGAGGTAAGCATTGTGTTCATGAATGCAAACACTACTAGCGTGGACAAGAAATTCCCTGAACTCAGACACGACCTTGTCAGATCGCACAAACTACAAGCAATTTGTCTAGATATAAACCATTTCTTGCTTGATGTGCAGTTACACAAGCAAAAAGAAAGGTTAAATGAATATGTAGATTAAGCACGAGGAACGAAGAAATCGTTCTTAGAAATGAAGCTCTCATGCCAAATATATGATGATACTTTGTTGAAAACATGTTCTTCATCATAATTAAAACTAATTAAACAAAAGTTAAACGGGGTGAGAAACAGTTTCTAGGCCTCCTGTCACAGACATTCCAAATGTTTAAGTAGAATCTTAAATAAAGCTGATGCACGAACAACGGGTAATAAAATAGGCAGAACACTCCAATCCTTGTAAATTCACCTCAAGGATTAGATACATTCAGTCTGCGCAACGAACTGTGTCTATACAATAGAATGCAAACTTTACCCGAGAGTGTGTATCAGACAAACATTTAGAGAACTCAGTTTTAGGATAAACAAGCAAGGAAAGTGATTCGGCAAGAAATCAATCAATTTCAGTGAATATAAATCACTGATCCAGTATTCAGCCCTAGATTAACACGAGCTGGACCAAGGCAACATTATGAATTTTAATATATTAGAAGTGCTAAAACAATATACGGACACCTCCGGTATTGCAATGGGTAGGTGTATACCACCTAAGTTGCACACAGATTACGCAAGCAGGCTAGACAACCAGCGGACGTTGAACACACGTGCACAAACCCAAAGCAATTATGGGATTAACATCATACAAGGGAGTGCGTCAATTGATTTCGCCTGTCTATTTTGAGGTGTTCAGTGTCTGCCATGATCAGCTTAGTATTGGTCAGGTAATTAAAACTGAAAACTGATCCGTGTTGGTAGTGGTCTAACGAAACTTGTGTCAAAAGCGAAACATTACCGACAAACTGCTCTAACCGATTCAGTGCACTCTTACAATTCATAAACACGATCTCCCGATCGGTAACAAACATTTTCCAATATCTTGCTCATATCACTGGTTCCTATCAAGTTATTTTGACCTACGAAAAGTTCGACCGAAATTATGTTACAAGTTTCATAAACAGCGTGAGTATGTGGGCCAACATTAGATACGTTGTAAAAATATGCAGCTCAGTTAAGCCACCGCGAGTTTCTTTAATGGCTTCACTTCAATAACAGCAACTTCGGACCGAGCACCTCGAAATCGCGTGGTGGTGAGACAAAATGAGCTGGCGTATTCGTTCCTAGTATTCATGCATCAAAATGACTACGGGCATCAAACCCGTTACAACATGTGAGAGTATGAACCAGTGCTTAGTTCCGCCATTGTGAGATTGAATAACACAAAGATTTATTATGACCATTGATTTTATATAAACAACAACACAACATCATGAATCTTGCACTGATATGTCTCTTTGATCCTACAGGATTGAACCTTACGTCTCAGAAACGGTTTCCAGTGATTCGAACATGACCTCAGTGATATTTTCCGAGTGCAGCGATGTGAGTCGATTAAAACCAGTATTGATAGATCCGTATTTATACACAGCAGCCTCATATTCTCTATTCGGAGTAACTGTTCTATCATATACTTTGCACATTTTATGCAAATAGAGAGAAATGCTAGATTATCAATCAGCGAGTGTTGTTGGCCTCCTTCGGTCAATGTCGACCATGGATGTACAACACAATCGCATGATTTTTTCATGTTCCACAGCCTTTCGAATGACTCAACTGTCCGATTCAGTAGGAACAATCACTACCGCAGTGCTCGCAGAGATAGGCAATACTCGGTTGATTGCCGTCAGTTGCACGCCGGCGGCGTGATCTGCGTTTAGTAGCCGAGAACGGGATCTGCTTCTCCAAAGCTTACAGACGACGCTTTACACAATGCCTCCAATGTGAGCGGTCAAGAGGAAGTTCTTCCCAACTCGCGTGGTCCATGCCAAGAGCTTTCATATCTCTTGTACCAACATCTTTGTACCACAAGTGCGGTCTGTTCAATGGTCGGGTTCAGGATTTCAACTCACCATACAGTAGATCTTTTTGAATACGACCTTTATCCATTCTGTAGACGTGATCAAGCCACCGCAGGCGGCGCAGTCGTTGTAGGGTGAACATGCTCTGTAGACCAGTTTTTGAAAGCACTTCAGCATTAGTCACTTTGTCCATCCACGTTATGTTCAAGATACGACGAATGCTTCGTAGATGGATAGCATTCATCCTCCGTTCGTTTCTTGCGTGGATGGTCCAGGTTTCGCTGCTCTATAGTAAAGAATTTAGTACACACGCGCTGTACACCATCATCTTTGTCTATACAGTCAACCTGCGGTTACCCCAAACACGTGAGTTTAATCGGGACAAAATGGCAGCTGATTTGATAATTCGCTTAGTAATCTTCGTATCTAGCGAGTGGTTATCCGCAATGGTTGAACCAATATATGTAAAATGATGTATTGGTTCAAGCGGACAGTTTCCGACAGTGATGATTGGAGGCGATACAATCATTTAATCAATGACTTTGGTAATGCTCATGCTGATTGTTAGCTCAAAGTCATTGCATGTCAACGAAAAACAGTCCATTAGCGATTGGAGGTCTTCTTGGGAGTGCGAAATAATGGCTGCATCGTCGGCATCCGTTAAAATGAACGCAGGGCTTCACGTCAGAGTGGAACGAAATAGCGAGTTTGAGCAGTCTTGGGGGCAGCCTATCAGATCAAGTATTTTGGAAAGACCCTACTTGCTGACGTTATCAAATGCTTTCTTTAAGTTAATAAAAACAGCGTATAATGGCATACGCTGTTGCTAACATTTTTCTTGATGTTGTCTCAGAGAGAAGATCATGTCACCGGTTGATCTTCCCCGCGGAAACCACATTGAGATACGGAGTACACTCTATCCGCTAAAACTTGTAGCCTGATGTTTAAGATTCAAGCAAACAATTTGCCCGAAACATTCAGAAGGTTGATTCCTCTGTAACTGTTACAGTCGCCTCTATCACCCTTATTCTTAAATCTGCCATTAGATCTGATTATTGCACAGGGACACCGCTGGTGAGATATGGCGTTATGCAACTCGCCCTGGCGTTTGATTACTGCTTTTAAATAACGAAATCGACGTTAGACCATGTCTCACAGTCATCGGTGACTCGTCCGATCAACCAGTAGCTCATTCTGACAGCTTTGTTCGCGTTATGAAGGAATAGATAATGAGTTGAGTTTAATCTCCTGGCACATATTTTCAACCGACTATCAAGGGTTGCTCTAACGAGTCACGTCAAGCAGACCAAAAATTAGAGGCAAAAACGATGATAGGCAAGTGATCAATTGCTTTTCTCGCGGATAATGGTTAATTATTGTTTCTTAATGGGAATAGCAAACTATTTTATCTAACGAAAGCAACATTAGAATTTCACTGCCACTTCCGACTTTTCAGCAATTGTGTGCAGATTCCTTCGTATTCAACTTTCATTTGGTCCGCTAGTCACATTTTCTTGGGTAACATTAAATTTATGACATTTCATGATTCTAAACAGTCTCACATCCATGTAAATGATTCGCCCATTTGATCCCGATGCAATACCACCACTTTTTCCTTTAATCACAGTGGTCTACGATGGATTTAACCCTGCTGAATGTAATAAACCGATTCCAAATTTTCATGTTTTCCTGTTAGACAAAAATTTTAACCCCCAAATGTCTGAGGTACTTTCACACGGAATACCTAAATGCTATAAATGGAGAATCATTGCTTCACACACACGCTTCCGATATGTAACGAACAGCTGACAGAATTTGTCAAAAGACCCAGTGTGAACAATGACGAGGCTATGTTTTGCTGTCTTCAACTGTACCGTTTCCCGTTTCAGTCAATCCCACCAGGCTTGTGTAAACAATTTTACAGAGCGATTGATACTCTGTGTTCGGGGTTCTGGTTCCCAGAAGAACGCTCGTCGGAATTGGCGCAGCAAATTGAGCGATGAAAAATCGGACTCTGTCAATTCTCTCTAACCATAGTTCTCTCGACTATAGTCGCAACCAATTTTACCCATGGTGATGAATTAGGCTTTAGGCATTTTCAGAAATGCTCAACTACAGACGAGATTTGAACAACAGAACTCTCGCCTGCCAGTTTTAAACATTGGTCCACTATGGACTCTTTCTAATCATTTGCTTTGAAGTTGCTTCATTATCCAGGAACTCGAAACGTTTTTAGCCTGCTATATGCGAAATAATCGATAATTGATTTGCATCACAAGTACATAATGATCTCATGTTCCTCACCGTTCCACTCGACTAAACTTCTCCGAAGTGTTCATAGCAATAAGTGGTTGCTTAGCGGAATTCGTATGCTGTGGATGTGATCTCCGATTAGCAGCCGGAAGCATTAACTGCTCTACCTCCATCTTAAAGGTCATTTTCACACGGTGTCTCTATGCACCATCTATTGATTAAACTTTCACATCAGGGGGAATGATCGATATTCTAATTTATTTGTCATGCCTCATTGAACCAGTCGGAGTAGATATATGAACGAATGGTTGCTGGTAAACTGCGGCAAACATCTTACTATTGTTGGCTATCAAGTTCTCTAACGTTACACCCCTTCTAATTAAAACCATGAGATCGAAATAGTTCATGAACTGCAGGTTAGCCATTAGCTACTTTTCGCTTTGTGAAACGTATGTGACATATTTCGTTTGCGAACCCATTATGCACATTGTACACATCAGAAGCATTCAACACAATAAAACAATGTTTGATCTAGTTTGCAACGCAGTTTTATTTCTGATTAACAACCGCCTAAACAAACGGCGTAAGTGAGTGAGTGGTTCTAGGATCAACATGTTTCTCATTTTTATGCACAAGTTCAACTCACTAGAGTTTGTCAACTGAAATCACATTTGTACAGCTTGGGTGAATGATGGTATCTAGTGTCCCTCGGATGCCAGATTGAAGGTTTCTGTGTTTCTCTCGGTCAGCAAGCGTTGATGCTGTTTCATCTCGGTGACGCAAAACGTGCAAACAGGGCGATAGGGCTCAGCGGCGGTGCGTTGAGCTCGCTGTTCCATGTGACCTGTGGGGCATCTCCCGGGGGAACAAACGGAGGGTGGAACCTGCTGGTGTCGTAGACATGGCTGTTGCGCGGGATCGATTCCAGTCACTAAGACAGCGTGTAAATGAGAAATATATGAGGAAGCCAAACGAAGAGTTTCAATTTTCGATAATTTCCTATTCATCGGTTCTGTGGGTATAATACGACGTAGCATGATAAAGGCATCGTTCACACTGGCCGTTCTGGTGCGTTCTCTTTCGTTCGCCACTCGTTTGATCGGCGGGAATGTTACGGGTGAACTTGTTCGTGTAAGGGTCATTTGTCGGTGTTCTGTTTCAGTGAAGCAGCGATTCCTCGCAGAATAATAGTTTGAAACGTTTTATGCCAAATCCTGTTTCTTCGTTGGTCAATTTCGCGAATGCGATGAACGCTAGACGGACAGACACATGAGCTAACGGGCGAACGACGCTAAGCGCATTAGGATCTGTCTATGTGTCGATCGTGGGCACCGACAATTACCATTGGCCACGCGGCATGGGCGCGCAATCTTGAAAATTCTTGTGGTCGCGACACCGTTGTTTAGAGGGCACGAAAATTCCATAATGGACACTTTTCTACAATACTAAGAAGCTGAAAGGGGGATGAAAATTGTTTATGCCTGGTCGGTGGACCGTTTGCTAGACCCACCCAGTTTACCTTCTTATTCATCATAATTGGTCAGCGGAACACAGATGATCGCGTCGCATTCCTATTCAAAGTTTACGTCATCATGAACTTGACGCATCGCGGCTTCTTGAATTAACTTGCATGACTTAGTCCTGTGTGCTACCGTGGAGTTTTGGGCCACCACCACGGCAAATGGCCATTCCGATAAACATCATATCATCTTAAACGGCTCTTCTTCAACTCTACTTATGTTTGCTTGCTTTTCTTTCGCCATTTGGGTTCGAGCCCAGGGCTTGTCTTATGACTTTTTCAACTGCAATCCTTTTTTCATTTATGATATCTTATCGAATAGGATTTCCTTGAGTTCTTCTCCATAGTTTAATGGTTGAAATCTTTCCTGGCCATCTAACGCTAAGAATACTGCGCGAGCGTTTTGAGGCAAAGGTATGCAATTAATAGTCTTCTGGTTATGGTTGAACAAGAAAGTGGTATCACTGTTCAGTTTGAAATGTTTAGTGTGCACTAATAGAAGCTGACGACAGAAATTACAGATCTCTTTTCCTGTTTTAATCTCCGCTAATCAGGAACGCTATGACCGTCCCGCTGAGTGTTGTTCATCATTTTTATATTATTGTTAGGAACTAAGGTGATGAGCATTTTCATTGCATTCTTTCCGTAGTACTTGTTTCCGTTTAGGCTTCGTCACCGCAATGCTTTCAGCCATAATGTACACCTATTTCCACGCATCACTTAACCTCACAATCGTTAACCGATTGATGGTTATCATACCGAAAATCATTCTTCTCAACTCAGCTATTTTCCTGGAATTCTACGATTTCGGATTAGTTACACAACTCAATGATGGCATTAAATATAGATTCCGTAATTTCCTCGGTTAATCAATCTGCTTGCAAACAAATTCAACCTCCATCACGTTTTGACCGCAGACTCTGGGATGCAGCGTATGTAATTCGAAGTGCCTTGCTAAAAGAGGAAGGCAAATCTGCGAAAAAATTTCTTTCATTTGGGTGCGGTTGTTTTGTCCGAATTCCATGTAACGATTTATGGTAATTCAATAATAATAGCAAGTCACAGCAGTGGCGTTCTATGAGTTTGTAGCATTTCAAGCATACCTTTATCTACTTAGTTTTTGCCAACCCGTACAACAATGGATAACTCGGAATCAGGAATCAACGTTGTTGTGAAATGGCTTGATTGCAGTTGTGTATTAATAAATGACGAATACTTTACTCGACATGGAAGTATCGACGTTGATGATGAATTATTTTTTTTCGCGAAGGAATACTTGATATTCTATGGTGATTATGAAGCTGAATCTTTTATCGTCGGAAATTCGTGAATCTAGATCAACACTGCGTCAATGCGTGACGTCTGGATTTAGCCAAAGTGATGTACATTGCGCATTTTAGTTGTAGGCAAACAGATCTAGTTTTGTGATCAAAATTAGCGATTAGATTACGATGCAACGTCAGTGAAATTCGCAGTCACCAGTATGAACCCCCAGTAGTACAGTTTGGATTTCCTTGGACCTAATTCCACGGAAAATCTTCACCTCGTGCTAGTTTTCAAAGCGAATTAGCTTCGCTGAGGATTGATCACTTCTGCAGCGTGACCTAGATGTACACCACTCGTTTTCCGTCATTTTTGTTCCATGGATGAGTGATGTTTAAAGATTGTAGAGGAAAACATCAGTGTATAACGTTCAGTTGATTGTAGCTAATGGAGGTTGACGAAGCGAGCGTGCTTTAAGAATGCGTTTGAACTACCAACACTTATAATTTCTCATATGCATGGCTTGCACGTTTGCGTTTTGTGGTAGATTCAATGCAATCAAGATAGACTATGCACACCATAACTCAGATGTGAAGCTAAACATGGCTGGTGCCAGCCATCTAGACACAAACTTATCGCAGGATGAATTTTGGTTTTAATTTAATTCAAAGACTTTGAAACATTTTGTCCTGGCTTCACAGCACGCCGTTATGTGCTGTTCGTGTGCATCGCTCTCTGTTGCTGCCATGCGTGTAGTGTACCAAATCACACGATGTTGTCACATTGACCAAGTGAATAATGGATTTCGCTTGGCAACTACGGCGAGGTCATTGTTGTCAATCTGTTTTGTGCATGTTGCTTCTCTGGGGTGTGCTCCATGCACGCTGCCACGTTGTAGACCCCCGACAGGGTTTAGTCCACACGAGCATGCTTTATTACTCTCTCTCTCCCCTTCCTCCGGCCCACCTTTTCACATAGCGACTGATTTTCGATATCCAAGACCTGACAGAACAACCCACAACCCTCCGACAACGTGATGGGAACAATCAATCTTGTTCGCTTGTGCTAATTTGTGCAGACGTGTGGCGTGGGCTGATGTGGTTGTGTGAGTGTTTCTGCGTGTTCATATGTGTGTTCGAAACCAACTTGCTATCATGCAGCGTAGGCCCAAAAAGCGTGTGTGTATGTGTGAATGAAAGTTTACGGTCCACGAAATAGCATGCCATGGCAACAAAATAGGCATGGGGTGCGAACGAACTAAGTAGAATTACAGATGAAGGAAACGAAGGATAGGGTTTTTTGTTTAGGATTCTGTAGACTGATAAGCCCACAACGGGATTTCCCACGTAGGAATTTAGGTTTGATTGGTGAAAATTGAGAGCGATGCTGCCCGTTTTGAATTTTTACAGTAATTCACAACCGAGGTAATGCATTGTAATCCAAATACTCAATTTCAACATTTAATTAAATAAATGCAAAGTTGATTCAGGATGGTCAGTTTTAACTGGCTCACACCAACTTTTACAAATAATCTTGAGAGCGGCTAACAATTGTTGTTAAATAGGTATCGTCAAATGGGGTGGTGTGAGCAAACAATACATTTCAAGGATTCAAGGATTTATAGTTAGAAGAGTTTGAGTTCATTTCAGGGATCTCATCTAAAAATGAACAGAACTAACTTCGTTACATCTTTTGTCTCCTGGAGGGGATTGTCACAATTACAACAAGAAACAATCTAGAAAGCAACGGCTTCATGTGTATTTCTGTGTAGTTGCTATACTTAGACCTTAATAAGGAGAAAATCCTAACTTTAATATATTTGTCGGGAACCGTAAAATTGTGATTATTGCATGCGCAACCATACTCGTTGTACTGAAATTTCGGTGTGAATTTTGACACGAAGAAGCAATTCAACTTACACTTTCTACTCTAGAAGAATCACCATTTGTGGATGCCTGGTGACAGACTTCGGAAACCGAATATCTTCATAGAACCGGATCAAAAACTGCAGTGGCAAGACATACACATTATCTACTAACCTTTCTATAGTAAGCGCAATCAGTTTTCCTTTCGATCTGAAATTATGGTTGTTAATTAGGCTTAGCCTAGAAACTGCGTTCAGCGGGGGTCTTGATGTAAGCATCTCTTTGGAGTGTTTGTTTAATCATGACCTTGTCATTTGGCGTGACGATAGGATCGTGTTAGAATGCATGGCATTAAAAACCGCAAGGAATCTGTCTTACTGGTGTTGTTAAACACATTCGATAAACTTGATTCAATGCATTTTTCAATAGAGGTGTAGGCACTACATTCACGCTCACATCGTCAACTCATTAGCTGTTACAACTGCTTCCTTTACCATACGAACTCATTTTACCCTGTTATTGGTGTCCAAATCACGGGCCTACTTAAAGCACAAGTCATGCCGGCTAAAATAATAAGCTGGATATGTGGATATTATTCGATCGATTTCAGTACGTTAAAATCAACTGGCCATGAACTTTTTGTGTCATACTGTGAAGAGTGCGCCTCAAGGAGTGATTCTATCATCCATATTCGTTTCAACATATTTTGCAGCGTTACTACAGCCACCTTCAACTTGGAGTCTTGATGTACTTTGACGTGCCGTATCCAGAAACAGCTCTTTGATTCCGCTCAAAGCAGCTTTAGCTGAAATTACAGCCTGGTCGAAATAGAGGCATTTTTGCCTAAAACGTGGAAAATTGCGTGGAACGGGTATTCACTAATCTGAGTGCTGACAAAAGCCATCTTACTACACATTTCATCAGTGATATCATGGCGTTGAGCTGAAACTTTACATTAGTGTGTATATGACGTAATATCTCGTACATTCCACCCACTGTTTTTTCGGAATTTCCTCCTTAAATCTCTTGTGATGAGAAAACGGTCAAAATCATTTCGCGCGTAATCATCATTTCATGCGAACACATTTCGGATACAGTATTGAAACAGTAATTTTTTCATGCCAACGACTTGCCACTACTAATCTCACGGATATCTGTCATCTACTGCACAATAAACTTATCAAACTTAAACGAAACATATCGTACTGGCTTCCAGATCGAAGGCACTTTATTCCATTGGCAACAAAAAAGCTCTGTCAAAAGGAACATCTTCTTGAACTATTCCGTTCAAAATTATCTTGCTGATACGGCATTTTTATTTTCTGCGAATATTTTCATGTGTGCTATCTGCAAATATTGTTTGCTATTTCTACATGTTAGCACCAAGCTGTAATTTCCCTTATTTTATATTAAATCTCTTTCCACCTTGTTCTTTTTCTTCGTATTTTCTCCGTTTGTGCTCTCATTTCTACACATTCCACAGTTTTCTTATCTAATCAAAATATTATTCTATCAAGCGTGCAGAGCAGCTAAAATTTCGATACTTGCCAGTGGTGTAGGGCTAGCGCTGTGCTCGCTAAGCATCTTTTTGCAACAACCTTACGAAAATACTTCTGAACGGCAAATGATTGCTGGGTCAAAATGTGTGCGAAACTGACCCTTCAGCCACACACTTGTTGTTATTAGACTGCTTTTCATCAACTGGTGGTGGTTTAAACTAACGTCATGACACTTGTGATATTCATTTAATCTCAAACTTTAAATTACTTTCTGTCTTACTGGATACAATTTTCTTACTTTTATTCGACAGAGCGTTCTAATCGGTGATAGTCAAGGCACGGTGCACGTCTACAATTTGGTCGATTTCTCCGAGTCTCCCACGGATGTTACATTAGAGGTGAGTGCTCAATACTCAGCGCCGACTTACGAAACACAAACATACGCAAATGATGGTCGATACGTTGCAATACTGTCAAAATACTGGTTTAGAAACTGTGCTACATTGCAACATCCACGTATGTGACGCGTTGAGCCAGCATTGATCATTAGCGATTGCGAGTTTGAAACCTTCAAACTCTTGAGTTACTATTTTGTTTTCGTTCCCAACATAAGGAACTAAGTTGCGAACATAGCTTTCACCTCTTATTTGTTCTCGACCGAGAATCTAACTGGTGTAGATTCATGTCGTCAATTTGCAAACGTCCATAGTCCGTGCGCGGATATCTTGTATCGCACTCTTTCTCGACGTTTCGCGGAGGCTTTAGGGACTGCACTTGTTCCTTCTATAAAAAGGATTACTCGCACTCATGACGTTTAACGCGCTTTCGAAAACTAAATATACATTTGGAAGGGATAATTTTGTCCAAGTTGCCTGCTGCTGGGATTTTTAACCAGCTCTGTTTCTCTACACCTAGTGAAGCCTAGGCATTAGAACCATGCATGGTTCAGAGACATGCTTGCTATCAAATTGACTTTCCGTTGGAAGAAATCAATCGCAAAATAAAATCAACCATGAACTACTTGATTTCGCCAACATTGAATGTATTCACATTTAGTCGGGATCATGGTAGGATTTATTTTTCATGAAAGATGAAATAAGACTAAGCAACTTTGACAAATCCGGTTAACATGTTAACACGGCGCAGATTGTGATTACATTTTTGTCTATGAGACAAGCATGGGTATATTTAACCTATGTTTTAGATAGGGAAACCCTTTTTGATAATAATGCTAATTTTTTTATGTTACTAGTTGTATTTTTCCCTGAATTTCAAATACCTAATCGTTTGTAAGTCTGACCACGCATTCTCTTTGTTCGGCCAATCCTATAATTACGAGGTTAATAATCTTTTTGTTTTTTATCTTATTAGCGATGAAATCATATTGAGCGCATTAAATATTCTATTTCGTCAGTTTCGAAATTTCAGATGGATAAAATCAATAATCATACTAATTTTCATGAATGTATTGCGATCAATCTTCTCTGATCGAGTGGTGTACAACTTATTTCCAGAATATCCCGGCTAGTCGTTTTAAGCTGCCTTCAAATCAGTACATTTAATTAGGACTCAGCTTTGAAAAACAGATAGCAGGATTCTACTCTGGCAGTTGATCCAACGAGCACATATTTTATTAAAACCACATTTATAAGTGGCCAAAAATTGCAATCGTAATTTATTGTAAGGGTGCTTTCCATTCGGTCGATAGCAGCGCAATATCTATCAGAGTATAACCTAAATTTTCTGTACGTTAAGAGCAAAGTTCTAGATGGGTCACGGTGTATTGTAGAATATAATCCAAACTTCTTCCTAATGCACAAACGATCGATCTGGTTTTCTATCGACAGATCTGGTGACAACCATGTCGCCTTGTGTATCCTTCT
Organism: Atriophallophorus winterbourni; assembly: GCA_013407085.1. NCBI lineage: Eukaryota > Metazoa > Platyhelminthes > Trematoda > Plagiorchiida > Microphallidae > Atriophallophorus > Atriophallophorus winterbourni. The sequence goes on along the minus strand of JACCGJ010010825.1, from coordinate 15,394 downwards.
GTGGTGAAAAACACTTCTTTCCATGACCAGACAGCTAGCGGCGCATAGGTCGGTGAATCTCCCTCCGTTGTCATTCATCTCGCCCAGCCCTTACTGCTTCATGATCTCCTCATACCATCGATTGTCACTGCCAATCTTGGTGTTGAAGTCATTCATTATAATGACGAGGTCCCTCTTTGGTTTGTCTTGTATGATGGTTGACAGTCTGTTGTAAAAATCCACCTTCTCTTCCTCTTAACTGTCGTTCGTCGGGCAGTAGCACTGGATTATTTCCATGTTGATCCTCTTCTTTGTTGTATAGAATGAGGCTGTCATGATCCGTGGTCCGTGCGTCTCCCACACAATGAGCGCTCTCTGTGTCGGCTTGGAAAGCATCAGGGCCACCACCTTGGGTGTGTGCGGCATCTTCCTGCTTGTGGCCCGAGTACAACAATAATTCACTCGCAGTCAGTTGCATCTGACCGGAAGCAATCCATCTTGACTCGCTAATTCCCAAGACGATGAGGTTTAACTTCCAAATCTCTGCGGCCACTTGCATTGTCCATTTAGTATCATACATGGTCTGGACGTTCCATGTGGTGATGTTAGTGGTGGTAATGGCGGAGACGATCGTCATCGGCCTGACGGCTTTCCGATGACTTTGGCTTTCACCGTCTGACGTCATACGCCTTCCAGCTAGGGGCCAACATCTCTCAGGTCCGTGTTGCTTGTTAGTATTGTTGTTAGCGTTTCTGTAACTAGAAGCTATTTTTAAAGGATGGGGTAACTAGCCCCACGCTCAACTATCCTTCTTTTGTAGCCGGGTTTGGGACCGTCATTGGCGGAGTTTACTTTGGGCAGACTAAGCAATATTGTAGCTTTTTTTCGGAATGAGCTCTACAATTTCTAAAAACGAAAATTCGTTGTAAGTCATAAAACATTTAAGAACGTCTAGAAAATGACGAATTCGTGCCTGTAGAACACATTAATTATTTGCACAATTGAGTTAATAGAAGTGGGGGCCTTACTAACGACATTTAGGCTCGCATTTTCAAGCGATTTTACCGTTTAGTAACGTATCGGATCATATGGGGTGACCCTCAAATCACAAGGTCAGAGCCTATACAACCCTGGCCTTTTCTTTTATAAAACCTGAAGTCTGAAGAAAGAGTGACTAAGGCGGCTTGGATCTTGGATAATTATTAACTTGCACGATCACTGGAGTTATCTGGTGTCATCGAAAGTACGTGAAGTCTTTCATAACTTGACTCGCAAGCGAGCCGAATGTTATCGAATGTGTCAGTCAGCTGAAATTAGCTTCAAAGGCAACGTATGTTTTCATGGTGTTATTTCATTCATACGCGCCCTCCAGAGTGTACAAGATAAACTTAAGTCACTCATAATGCGGAACAGGGTTGGCTGTTCAAAACTAAGCAAATACCGGCGTGAACGTTTACATTTTGACTTTTAAAATTTCACTCCCCGGCCTTTCGGTTAAATGTTAGTCTTGCAACAAAATATCTTTTTCAGACCAAAAGTGCTGAATCATTTTGGGTCTTCAAATAAGCTAAAATCATTTTCGCTTTATCTGCACTCCATCAACTGGGGCATCGTGAATGGGTATGTCATTTGAAAATTGTGGACAGTTTCGATGCATCCATGGACGCACACACAAATAGTTTATGTGAAAGGATATTTCGGAGATTTTTTTAAAGTTGGACAGGCTTCTTTGGGTTACTTTTAAACGATGATTCACGCAAATGAATTTGGGTAAAAACAACAACATTTTTCGTTTGTTTCGCTTGGTTGATGAACGAGACATTTTTGTGAAATATAAAGCCGTGTGCTCAGAACGAACAGCATATAAATTATTTGGAATACTGGTAGCCCAGAATGAGATTATTACATCTGAGCTTTTAACGTTAAGTTACTTGACATCTTGGACATAAATTGTTCTCTCAAGTTTAACGAGAGGTCAGGCAACTTTCAGTTGGTAAACATTCTGCCAACTTCTTCAAAATGGTGAGCCTGATGTGGTTTTTCATTATGTTATGTCTGATTAGAAGCGTTTGCTCTATTTATCGCGTCCTTGTTAACGTAGAATTAGTATTCAATTAAAATATTCATTTTCATGCGTTTCCATCACAAAACACACGACCGGTTTCGTGCTGTTTGCACTTATCAGGTATTCAATCAAATATTATCCGTTTCAGTGGAACGATATCAGCTATGTGGAAATAATTGATCAACTTCAGCTTCTTACCTTGAATTTTCGGCTATTAGGAAATTAACACTTGCGTTTTCAGAATATGACATTTGTATATATCAAACTCATTAAGGTCATTTGCAATGTTTGTATAAAACATTTTTTAAAGTTTCACTGAACCAGATGAGTTAAACAAATCAACATCGGCAGTGGAACGTGAGTGGGTCGAGCCAGTAAAAAAAACTCGTTTATTTCAAGTAAACCTGATAGATCCAGGTATTGAATAATCTATGTTTTGGAGGCTACTAACCCTAGGCATTTTATGAGAGCTGATATCCCATATCCTTTATGAACGCGATCTTTGCGATTTAAGCTCTTCGACTGCCCACGATTTCTCTTTGCTGCTTTGAATAGTGAACCCTAGGCTTTTTGCTGCAGGGGTCAGCCTTCGCAGTATCTCTTTATCAAAACGTTACCACAATTACAATACAGAGTCCGCCATGTCTCTATGATTGACCGATGTTATCATTCTCAAGTAAATCACAGCCAGCAAATGAAGGGAAAAATTACACTTCTTTACAGTTCCATTTCGGTTTCGTTGTATATTCTACGGTCTACCTAATTGGTTCACGTTGTAAGAGCAGAAAAACCGTACGCATTCATAATGTGACGTAGCTCGTTGTGCGTGGTAGTACCGAGAGCTTGAAATTGACGTAACAGATATGAACTCAAACAAAATTAATTTATATGGCGCCCGTTGTATCGTTAGGATAAGTATTCTTTTATTTCATTATCCTGACGGACTTGGCCGATGAAAGTTACGAGCGATATGCAAATTGAACCGAGAAAAAAATATCAGTAATAAAAGGCAGTTAAAATGATGGCCTAATAGAATCTCGAATAAAACAGAAAACTTAGCTCCTACGCCCATTTATTTATATGGGTGTTTGATGAACTGCACATAGAAAATTCACTGAACTAGATTCCCGTGGGTTAATATGAGACGAGGGTATAAGAAATTAGGAAGCAGCACAAACGTGCTTCATAAGTTGACCTAAAATATCTAAACCTTAATTTGTGCATCAATCCTGACGGAAAAACTTTCACACAGGTCAAAGATGGATCCGGATAGCCTGGAATTCACAGGTAGTATAACAAGCGTCTTCGCCTTGGGGCGGTAAAAAAACAAAAAACGTCTTTTTTGGTGAATCAGCAGATTAACTAAACTGATATCTTCGCAACTCGGCTTCTAATTCCGCCGCTGATGAAGAATAATCAGCATGAGCACTAGTCTGCAATTGGTGTGAGTTTGAAGGCTAATCGAACTTGACCGCATCCAGGCGAACACACGCATACCTTTCGCACATTGTTTCATTCCGTTTGTCTGACTAAAACGTTATGTGCCCATCACAGCCTATAAAATTATTAGGAAATATAAGTTAAATAAAGCCTTTATTTTCGTCCTAGTGGCGTCATTGGTTTGAAGATGCCAAAGTGAACGTTACCCAAGTGCAATACAGTGCCGTTACAAAGTTTATTTCAAAACAGGATTAGGATTGGGAATTAACCGCTAATTCAATCATATTGTGGTTATTCCTTCTGCAAAACACGTACGTTATATGAACATTCAGGTTTAAAGTTTGTAGCGGATTAAAATTTTTTGTAATGGTTTACATGTACCCACAGCCCATGCTCAATGAAACTACGATGCTCAACCTTGAAATGCAATCTGAGTAAGCATCACTCTAACGATATGGTGAGAAAACGGCGAAAATGTTTAAAAAGCATAGATCACTAATTGCTTCCTATCCATATATCCTTTTTTATTTAATTATATTACTTGTTTAAATTTAAGCAAACAATGTTGTTTAAAAAGTCACGATAGCTAAATGTCTGTTTGTGCGAGATACAGCCTCAGGAAGTTGCTTTCTTCCATTTCAGGCAATGAAGCTAAACGAAATAACCCAAACATGTATTAAAGAAAATTCATGAATGATTTATCCGTACACCTCCTGCGTTGATTCAACAAGTTGTGCATTCTCTGTCTGTGATTAAATGATTCAATCATGCGAGTGGGTTTTACATGGAAATCGGCTGGATTTGGACAAGGGACCGTAGCGGATTACTGAATAATTCAACTTAAGCTATCGATTGATAAGGTCTACGCATTTGTAATGAGAATAAAAAGGAAACGGATTGGTGATTATTTCATAAAGACTTGGATAACAAACAGTGCTGGTAGACTTTTTAGTATTTTTTTTAAAATTGAAATGCGAATATGATGGCGCTATCGAACGAATGGACAAGTCTTTCGTAGAATAACATGGAAGATTTAAACATTATTAGAATTTTCAATAATAGCGACCAAAAATATGGATTTGTGCCAAACGTACCCAGCATAGCTTGATGTGTATCATCTCTCGATGTTCAAAATTCAACGGGAAATGTGCAAACCACTGAAATCGGGTTTGGAGTGTAAGTAATGACAAAATTAGTTGTGCGTGGCTAGCTGGCATACGACCGCATGCTTACGGTGATCTGACGTACTGCATTATATCTACTCTAATTCCCGGCCTGATATCATTGGATTGTGATTTAAAAGCGGTTGTTGCGGATCAATTACACCAACTTTTCTTGCGCCTCCCTCAATAATTTTCTCATCGTGTAAGCAACCATAACCCTTCATTTATCGAATCACATATATCAACAGATTTTTGTTCCTGGTTTTATTATTTCCCGAAGCCTTTTACACTTCTGAACTGCGTGTGATTTACCATATCTCTGGCTTCATCGTTCACGAAAATATCAAACATGAGGCTTTTACAATCTGCATTTTGTTTGTCTACATGCTGCTACCGATCGATTAATTCAGGATAAAAATCTACCTTATTTACAACCATTTTCTCAGTGTAAAATTTCCATGGACGTCCACGTTTGACCAAGCCAGTTGACTTCTCACGGGATAAGTTAATGGAAGAACGGTGAGGAAGAAATCTCCTTTCTTAACGTGCCCCATAAATCTACGTTATTTGGTCCATTTTTTAAGCAGCTAAGCTAGCAGACTCAAATAATTCAAACCATGAGCATGGTTCATCAAATGCTCCAACCCAAAACAGTTTACATAAACACGAAACTTCATCAGAAGAATACTCGTAACTTCCACCACACTATTTACTCCAATGTCCGGGAAGCATTGACTTGCAATGTATGCTGGCTTGCACCTAACACTAAATTCGGTCTAACTGAACATATGTGATGCAGACATCCAGAACAGCATAACTATTCAAACTCTCGCGTATCGGGTTGATGAGGCCCAGTGCCATCAAATGAAATTACAACGGAACGCCATCCTTTGCTTCAAATAATTTTCTCACTATATAAAAAGTATGTGTAAATTGAGTAAAAGTGTATTTTGGAGCATCATAAAATTTGACAAACACAATAGTCCTCAGCATTCAGAATCCCAAGCTGTCACAACGAGCCACAGAATCTATGATGTCTTCGCCAGAAAATATCTCAACTATATCGACACCTGTGCCAGATTCACGAAAATGTTCACCCGGTACACTTAAAAAATCGGTTTCAACAATACTCTGGTTAATTAATACCTTGAAATTATTCATCTCACTTTGAATGCTGCAACTGGGTAGCGAAAAGTTTACCCAAATATATCTCCAACTACTAACCACCACAAATAATGAACAACAAACATTAACATCACGCACGGAAAGTTTCTCGCATCACGACCAATTATCAACACTACCGTTTGTGCGATTCTGTTCTGTCAGTTTCAGAATGTGAAGAAGGTCTGCACAATATGCACATATCAAAACGCTTTTATACCACAGCTTAAAGATGAAGTCAATACAATATTATCAGGTAGATGGAGGGTCGTACAGTGGAAACATATATTGAGCCGACTAATATAGACATTCGCCCCCAAGACCAACATGATTTAGCAATTACAAGGAGCTCTAAATGAAATGCGGGACAGTGCAACATCCAACATCTGATAAAAATTGGCGCGGGAAAGTTTCATTCACAAAAGCATACCGAACCTGCTTTTCACATGTGGATTTGCAATGCCTCACTTAAATGTTACAAGGGATATGTGCCAAGGTGTGAATGTCGGCAAAAGACAACAGACTATACGCTTACATCGGTTGGTTCATTCCCAGAACATGATTTTTCCCAACGTGTGTGTTGGGAACTTTGAAGAGCCAGGAAAACAATAGGCCTTCTTTCAAGCTAAGGATAATTAAAGCAACGGTTATACTGCAAGCGATTCTACTCAGCGCTCACATGCATCGTGAACCCAGCTTCTCGCCAGTATAGATTTGCCGAAAACTTTCAACTCGCTATCCCATGACTCCATCCTCTGCTCTCATGCCACATTTGGTAAAACACCTTGGTTAACTACTCTAAACAATATCACATAACTACTATTTCCCGTTCGTTTGATAGATCCATTTTAATTTGTTTAATGCGTGTTATAGTGCTCTTATGCGGAAAAACGAAAAGCTATTTCGCTCAAATCGAGAATTTTCATAACTCCTATGCCACGGCTCTAAGCGGTATTCGTTTCAAAATAACGTCAGTTCTCATCTACATTGTTATACCAATTAGCGGGATCCTTGGGCAACCTGATCCAAGTCTAAGCTTGAAATTTGTGATTTAATTAATTATGCGGATGACTCGCTCCATTTGCTGGTTCCAAGATAGATCTAACGTTGACTGTGCGGCACTTTGCCTTGATCAGGCTTGTACTTTCATATTATAACACTGAAGCTGTAAACAATTTACTGGCATCTCGGCAATATAAACGACCGTTCAACTTTTTGAAAATCCGTATTAAACCTGGTTGTGAGAAACAACATCTCATGGCCATAGTAGTGGATGAGGTCAAACTAGCATGCAATGTGATCAAGGTGCATATGGTTAAGGGATATCTTCAGATGTGTTCCATTCAGCCCGCATGAGAAAGCTCCAGTCAATTTTCGTCTCAAATATTAAGGTTATTTAGAGGAAGCCACAACAGAGGACTGACACGGTGCCTGTACCATGGCGTAGGCCACAAAATACGGTGCAAACGTTGCATTGTCTTTCTCGATGGTTACGATGGAAATGTTTGTGCATCATACCGAACACACCTGATTCGTATTTTCATGCAAAATAATGATGAATTTCGTAGTCCACTACGTCTATCCAGCAAATTTGACGGCCATAGCAACAACCTTGATTTTGCACGGAGCTACTTCGGCATGAGTGAAGCTCTCATTCAAAACAACCGCGTCAGTTATCTTTTAGGAGCAAAATGGACTATTCAATGAACAGGTCCATGCGGTAAGTGAACAAGAAATGTATCAATGAATCGTTGGTACCTCAAGTCTCTGAAGCAATGTCCATATTCGAGCTACTGGATCCCTCATAACCGACGTGTTTTCCCGTACATTTAATAGGGATTTGTTACAGAAGAGGAGATCAGCCTGAAACATTTGTTGCACACCGGTGCGTGAACTCTGAATAACTGGACTGCCTTGCTACAGATGCGTAACTTCGCGATCCTGGAAAGAGTTTGTCCATCTGGGATCGCAAATAAAGCAAGTGCAACACAAAGGAGGTAAACAAGTGTACTGCCGATGAGTTACGACAACTGGGCTTCGAATGTGATAGCTTGAACGTCATTCGAATGTGTTAACGTACAATGGGCTGATATGCGGGAAGATTTCTGATTCTCTGCAGCAAAGCGGTTTCACTGACGAGTGGTGTTTGCGTCAGGAGAATTTCTGACTCGTTGTGGATCTGACTGCTACACGTGAGAAGCATACTATGTGGGTAGAATTTTATTGTTTTCAACATCTAGAGTTGCCCCTCCATGGCGATGGTTCAGTGATTGATTTTATCAAATAAATGTTTATAATAGCGAGTTAAGTTGGCTGAAATAGCTCATCCGTTATCTTTAATACCCGTTTCACATAATAAACAAAGCAATAAATATTAAATTTTCACGGGGTTGATTTGTGATTATTGTTAATAAATTAACACGGCTTCGCGTAATGCGAAGTCGGAGAAGGATGAGAACTATTTCGCAGACAGATGAAGGTAAGTAAGGACGTTGTATTGCCTCAGTTTGTGCAAAAGTACTAACACCATATGCCTTGGTAGGTTTACAGCACACCTGCATGAGCAAATCAAGAAGCTATCAAATAAGGGAAGTAACGAGATGCTGTTTGTGAAGAATGTTTCACCGGAAGCCACAAAGTGCTGAAAGATGCAATCCGCGTGGCATCAGTTGGGACAGCGTCTACTACAGTAGCTTTGGCACATCCCTACGTCATGAAAACGCGGGGCATGCATCGTGCTCACAGGAGTACGCAATAGAAGTGACGATCGCTTTCCGCCATTTTCGTCGGTGGTAGACCTGCTACACAATGACGCAAGTTTTCAATGACCTGAAAGCAACAAACGAGAATTATATTTTAGAACCGGATAAATGATTTACAAAAAGTCACAAAAGCAATCCTTGTTATAAATGAGTTCAGAGTATAGTTTCAACGGATAACGAGGTTAGGTTACAGGTAATTGTGGTTATAATGTAGCACGGATACACACAAATTGAAAGATTTATAGAGTAAAAATGTAGTACAAGTTAATGTTTAAAACCAATGACATAGATGGGATCTGTTTTAGACTAAACACTAAATAAACTAAGTTAGACTTGCATGCCACTGTTAAATAAGGTTTACAAGACAAACCATGGTGTTTAAATAAAGAATCACAGTGATTCTTGGTCAAGCGCTCGAGACGCCGGGGATGTGAGCACCACATTACAGTAGCCATTTGTCTCGAGTGCTTGACCAAGAATAACTGTGATTCTTTATTTGAACATCGTGGCCCGTCGTTTTGTGGAGAATTAATTTTCGATGTTTGTGACTACTCATCTATGCCAAACCCATCGAACTATTCAATAAGTTGATCTCGGCGGTCCCCAGTGGAAGCAGTTGACACGAATTTCGCTCTTATTTGAGATCATCAGCAGTGCATGTCCACCGCTTCAAGTGGGACTCGAACTCCCGATCATCACCATAAACTGGTAGATTTATAACCTAGAGTTGGTACCACATTATGCTAGTCTTCACCATAAATTAGCACAGTGTAAAACAGACCTCCAGCAGAACGGAAAACCAAAATGAAGTCATGAACGTAGGATAGGTTTCGGTGATATAATAAGACAAACGATTTTTAGGTCAACTCCTTCCGATTTAAACGATATGCAACATTAACATAATATAATTAAGCATAAGCGCTTTCACCGGAATAGTCTCATAAATCATGGACCCTGTGGTTCGTAGATTGAATATGTTATTACGCTAGCCTTAGCACATGACTTACTTCCCACATACTTCAGTATCCTTAAATCAGTACCAGAGATGTTGATTTTAAAATAATAGTATCGCGGTGTCTATCGGAAAGAAACGCGCTGTAATCAGATCCTAATCTTTAATATCAAACCGTAGGTAAAACATAGGCCAATTCATGTTGGGATATGCAATGGAAAACACTAGAGTGCTTGAAAACTACGATGGAATGCATAGAAATATGGCTTCGATATATTCACACAGAAAAGATTTCATTGTTACTTCATTTAAAACAACTACGTTTTCCGGCCACATAGGATGTGTGAATATCAGTCAAAATGTAATTTATGGTTGCCAGCATCAAAATACGGGAGTTTGGAGCAAAGGTCGCACAAAGACCAATGAATACTCGTACCGAAATCTCGTCGATACTAAAAGAACATATACAAAATTAAGGAACGAATGGTATTTACAGGATGACATGCAACAATTCACGAGAAGTGCATTTAGTTGGAGGAAATCATAAAAGTATAGATATACGAGCATCGGCTAGCGTCGAGGATCAATCAAAGCTGGTTGTCATGAGTATTCAGTAGTTAAAATTTAAGAAGAATATTCAACATACACGATCAGTATTTGGAAATCCGCCAAGTTCTAACTTTGAGAAAATGAGAAAACCATTGTATTTGATCTCGAAGGAATCTGAAAAGCAAGTAGTTTTAACCTGAAATTTATTACCTCTCACGGATATTCTGGTAGATATATGAACACCCGGAAGTTCTTCCTCAATTCGCTGAATCAAAGGTCGTAATATAACTTCGTAACCACACGCGCGTCTGAAAAATCAATCACAATCTGATTAAGCCTAGAATAGTGCTTCAAAGAGTGATTTATTATAGCGTATTGCCGCTTATTTCGAGTTGTAAACATTCATCAACCGTATATTGGTATTGGACAAGCAGCGAACGTATCAAATTAGGCTACAGAAATTTCAGAGAAACAGCTGTGCAAAATAATAGAACCGGGTTAACAGGGGGTGAAAAGCAACGGTCTAAAAATACGTAGCAATTGGGATTACACAATAATTTTAAAACTTCTAACTAGCAATAAGGAAGTAAACAGTTAATATTTTATCGAACAAGACCACATGGATTTTGCAGGCGAAACCTCTCCAGTCAAGAATTCTAGCAGTACTGCAACAAAACCTGATTGAAATTAGCCTGGCATTCGTAAAATGTGACAATTGCAGAATTAACATTAAAAATGTGTGGCAAAATTGGAAACGAATTATTCAGTGCATCGTTTTCGAATGCTCAAGCAATACAAGGTGGAATCATTAATCCAGATTATCCAAAGTATAATCAATGTTTCGAAAACGTGTAAATATAGCTCCCAAACTAAGAATTCAAAAGCTGACATAGTTAAACCAGTGCTATTTGCAACTTTTAAGGGTTTTGTTTTTTAAACATTATGAACCAGAATCTACAGAAAATCTCATTGATTTGAATTAAGTAATCGGTCTAGTATACTGATTATCTAATAATGGATATTATTATTATTATTACACAAGTCTTTACAGGCGATGTGCCAACAAGTATACCATGAAGAGGGTACATGATGGAAAAAGGAAAAAAAGGGGGGATATTTTTTGTCTGTTTACACATGCCGTTTTTGATCTTTTTTTCCGGAATAAAGAAAATAGGGAGGGTCACTGATAAACGGGAACACAAGCACGGCAGGATTCTCGCCACTGGTTTCTTTCTTTTGCCACCACACTGAGTGTTATCAGCCACACATCTTCACGGTCCGTCGGACCCCACCCGGGTAAGCGCAATGTTCCCCCGATGGCTAGTGGGGCTGTTAGACGCTTGATGGTCTTCCGCCAGGTATTTCTTTGTCCGCCACGGCGACGTTTCCAATAAGGTCTAGAGAGCAAAAAGAGCTAGTCGAGGAAGGCGTCGCTAATCCATACGGAGAACGTGCCCGAGACATCTCATCTGGCATATGGATATATGAACGGAGAGTGGCACAGAGTGCTCGCCGAGGACTGCCCTCCTGACTTCATCATTTCTGACTGTGTTCCCAGCTTAGACGAACAATACTCCGCAGTCAGCGATGATCAAACGTCGATAATCGTTGACTATCGGCTTGACGCAGCGTCCACGTATCGCAGCCATACAGTAGAACTGCCCAGCGAAAGCATGGCGTGCTTTTGCAATCCGTGCTGTGATTTTAGCTTCGATATCGCCCCCAGTGGTGATGCAGCTCCCTAGGTAGGTGAATCTGTTAGTCACTCCCAGTTTATGGTCTTCGATTGTCAAATCAAGTGTTGGGTCTGTCCAATCCTGTAGGAACACTTTGCATTTTGACGGAGAGAAATGTAATCCATACAGCGACAACTGATCAACGAGTAGACCCAAAGCGCTTTGTATGGCACAAGCATCCTCTCCGAGGAGAGCAATGTTGTCAGCATAGTCCAGATCCATAATTCGTCGACCGGGGAGCAGGACGATCCCACAATTCGGTAGCTGAGCTGTTGCTGCCTGCATGACATCGTCAATTGCAAAGTTGAATAGGAATGGGGAGATCGGACATCCTTGTCGAACCCCGCTGGATATGGAACACTTCTGGGATAATTCACCATATGATTTCACTCTGCCGGTAGTGTAGCAGTACAGCTTCTTGAGCAGCATTACGTACTTCGGTGGGACACCATGGCGAATGAGACAAACTCAGAGAGCGGTTCTGTCAATGGAATCAAAGGCTGCTCGCATGCCAAAAAAGACGATAATTGTTGAACGTGCGTATTGGTAACGTTGCTCCAAAATTTGGCGGAGCGTGAAGATTTGGTCCACCCACCCGCGTCCTTCTCCGAAACCTTCTCGATACTCTGCTTCTCGGTAGATGTTGAGCCTGGTCAGGATGATTGATGCAAACAAATTAGAAACCAGCGGTATGAAACTGATACCTCTGTGATTACCGCACTCATTCCTTGACCCTTTTTTGAATACTTGGACGATGGCTGACGATCCCCACGCGATGGGTATGGTTTCCCCGTTTCAAATCTTTCCGAATAGCACTGATAGCTCACTGCACAAAACCTCGACACCATCAACGAATAGTTCGGCTGGTAGATCGTCTATACCAGGGGCCTTGCGTCGTTTAAGCTTCATTATATGTGAGCGAATTTCTGCCTCTGTAGGTGGTCCCTGTGGGGCCTGTCACAGAATGATGGAGCCACTTGGCTGAGCAACAGAGAGTGGTCGCGGCTGAATGAATTGGCCAGCGAAATGTTCCCTCCAGCAGTCCATTCGCCTTTATCTGTTGGTAATCAACGACCCATCTGCTTCCGTGATGAGTTCGCTCACCCTGGGCATTCGGGGTCCCCGTGGAGCGTATAAGCTGGAACAATTTGCGGGTGTTGCCGACTGCTTGTGCTGCTTCCATCTCGCCTGCCCGCTCTTTCCATCATGATTCTCGGTCCGTTTTGAGACTGGTCTTCAACTAGTGACGAATTTGCCTGCGTTGTTCATCATATCTTTCCCCCGGAGGTAAGGAACGCTATTGGCCAATTAATTTAGCTGTAGCAGCAGATATTGATATTGAAGTACAGTTGAATTAATGGAAGATATTGCGATTCTTGAGACATTACCATCAAGCGCACAGGAAGATTTCGGCGATTGATACTCGAAAAATAATGGATAACCATGAGTTCAGTCTGTTGTAAATAGAAACTAAGTGGTGACGCTTTAATAATGAATTGTCGCGAAACATAGACGGAAGCTTCTTGGTTGTGGATATCTTTTGCGTTATTGTTGAGTTAACTTCGAATCAAAAGAGGCTTATTTAACTAGAAGGAAAAAGAAAATTCAAAACATTGTTTAAAAGGCTCATTTGCATACATCTACATCACATACCATCCACGACCGGTTTCGTGCTGTTTGCAGCCATCAGGATTCGCATGACTTGAAACAGTGGAAGAATGGTAAAGAAGTTGCGTTTGTATGCCACGGTTAAATACGGTTGGTACGACTAACCTGTTGAATCACATGTGCCCAGACACATGTAGATGCGGTTAAACCCACGATTAGCTACGAAAATGCTCATTCACATGCATCTCCATCACAAACCCCCACGGTTCCTGAGCGTAATGCCTTTACCTGATGAGCGTAACGAAACTGGTCTTCTGGCTTAGCTAAGAAATTATTGATAAAAAACGACACATTTTCCCCCCGAAAAACAGTACAACTGAGCTTTCCTAACTTTCCGGGATTCAAAATATGGACAACTATTTTTTGACCAGATTGAAATTTCATTGAAAATAATTGAGTATAAATCCAGTAAGTCTTGTCTAGGTAGAATGAAACAAATATTTACATCATTAGCGTGATCAGCCAAAATTAGTTGATTTATTCATGAAATGAAGGCAATGTACCGGGTAACATGTATATAAGGATACAGCTTAATCGGTTTCGCCTCTATTTATTTATATTTTTCAATTAGAGCAAAAATGATGCAATGTACACCTGAGAAGAACCTTTAACACCGTATGCAGCAACCGTACTAAAAAGCACAGGGAATGAAGAGTTTGATCAACATTTGAGCGCCTTACCTCGTCGAAAAGCACTATATGTCAATGCAACGGGTTCTATGCTCAATTTCTGCATTGATTCAACGCGACTTGAAGTACATTCGTCGTTTAACAGAATAGCACACAGGAAACATACAGTTTATCGACGTTTGCAGTTGACATTAATATAAATATATAATGTAACATTTCTCTTAATTAAAGCATTCAACTCCCAATCTTCTTTTTATTAAAAAACTTTGAAACATTGATTTCTTTGATCCCCCAATCTACATTCTAAATTACAACAGCAGTTCCACATTCCAGGACTTGGAGTCTGAAAAAGCAGAAATATAATATACAAGCCGTTTGAATTTTCCAGCACATACTACCTTACCGTTAACCTGTATAGGAATTTCATCAACAATTCTGCGAGATATTTAACAATGTTCATATCAATGTATAGTTTTATTTCACCACTACAGAGCCAAATTTAGTTGTGGTCTGGTTTAAGAGTTACTAACACTATTTATTGAGCTATTAGAATGATTTTTCTATTGAGACGATGTCTAGAATGTGTTTTCTAATTACACCAGTCACCCTTCAACTTCACCTGAGAAGTCATTTCTATTTTTTACGCACAAAATTAGCACTAAATCGGTCATGAACATTATCAAGGTGATCTAACATTTCCCTTACTAGTATTCTACCTCAAACAGTATTTCGTGAGATACTGCTTCAGGTCGGTTATGGATTTAGGCTAGTCATTATTAACTTGCTTGCTATACACCTATGACTTAGAATAGAAAATTTTATTTAATTTAAATTATGTAGCTTATGTTCATAAAGTTATGAACCAAGAAATTCAGCGGTCTTCTAATCAACAAAAATACCGTCGAATCCCTCAAAATTCCTGAATGCAATTGCATCAGAGAAAATTTCCTGAATTTTAGATACCACAGATGATACAAAGACAAAAGCTTATTCGATTGTTTATGAATGCTAATAATCAAATAGAACATGATAATTTTTTCATCATTAGAGACTTGTATACTGTCATTTATTGATTCAGAAGTCTGGGTTTTCAAGCAAAAAATATATCTCATTGTTCATTACGACCATGTTCGAGATAATTCATGAAATAAACGACATACGATAGCTTAAATACAATCGCAGACGATGAATCAAATCACAAAATTTTGGTTGACGTTTTTTCTTTAAAACAAAAACAGCATATACACGAGAAAATTACAAAAAAATAGCACAATAGAGAAATAAACATGT
>JACCGJ010010824.1:0-44552 GCA_013407085.1 Atriophallophorus winterbourni | reverse complement strand
AGGAAACTTACAATCTGGCCCTACTGGATAAAATTCGCATGGTTACTTCCAGATACACTTGTGGATTGTTGATTATGGGTGACTTCAATTTACCGAATCTACAGAGCAGTACCATTTACCCAGAACACTCCCTCGAGCGCGCATTCAGTGAGTTGTTTGACAATATTCCTCTTTATAACCACATTACATGTAATACCCGATACCGTGGAAACCATTTACCCTCACTCTTAGATCTCGTTCTGACAAGCAATGAACATGACATTGATAACATTGCTTATGAAAGTCCACTGGGACTAAGTGATCACGTCGTCATCCAGTTTGACTATCTGTTTGAAGCTGTAAGAACAAATGATGCCCGTAAAAGAGTTAGGCGGATCAACACTATGGCGTTGAGTGATGCTTTTAAAAACACGTTTAACTGCCAACCGGAAACCAGCAACGTACATGAGTTTTGGATATGGCTAATATCTAATCTCGAAAGTTCAATCGAAGTGAGCTCCGAATTTGTCCTCAGGAACTCAAGAAAAAACTTTGAATTTAAATCAAGAAGCCGAACTCGTAAGTGGTTAACGGTACGAAACATTGCTTGGCGACACCATCGGCAAAACCCATCATCCGAGACCTGGGAAACATTTCGTTTAGTGCGGAACAAAGCAAACAAATTTGTCATCCAAGACAATTTGTGCTTCCAAGAAGTGATATCAAGCATGAGTGAGCGAAACCCCGAAATACTATATCGTATGGTTAACGATCAAGCTAAGGTAAATCCCGGAGTAGCGTCCCTGAACACATCAGCTAGACCAACAAAAACTGCAGCAGAAACTGCTGATGCTTCAGCCACGTTTTATTCATCGGTATTCAACCCGATAGAACATGCAATAAACAGCCCAAGTCCAACACTTTCGAACACGGTTGTCCTAAGTGAAATAAGTGTCACTGAGAAACGCGTCCTCCAAGGTTTATTTAATCTTAAAACCGGAAAGTCTCCTGGGGACGACGGAATAACCCCGGAAATATTGAAGCAATTTGCGAGTTTGCTATACAAACCATTCACTTATTTGTTCGAGCAAATACTGGCAAACGGAGTGATTCCTACAGATTGGAAACGAGGAGTAATATCTCTAATTTACAAAGGTCGAAATCGCTCCGATGTTTCCAATTACCGACCGTTGCTCTGTTACCAGTGATTTCAAAATTACTTGAGCGACTCATTGTTGACGATCTAATGAAACATTTCAAAAATAATCAGTTGCTTTCGAGAAACCAGCATGGATTCAGACGAAATTATTCCTGTTTGTCTAATTTACTGGTAACGCTAGATGATTGGACAAAATCGGTAGATAAAGGACAAGCAATACACGCGTGCTACTTAGATATTTCAAAAGCATTCGATCGTGTTGAGCATTCCCTACTACTGCAGAAGCTTGAAAGGCTTGGTATCACTGGAAAGTTGCTGAATTGGCTAAATGACTACCTGACAAATCGCACTAACCAGGTACGTGTTGATGGTGCATTATCCAAACCAATTGCAGCAACTAGCGGAGTTCCCCAAGGCTCAGTCCTTGGTCCGATCCTCTTTGTGGTTTATGTCAATGAGATACCGTGAATTGTTCGATGTAAAATTTCGTTATTTGCGGACGTCATAAAGATTTGGCGCAGCAGTAGTCTAGAAGCCTGTCTGCTATTACAAAAGGATCTTGATACGCTTCACAGCTGGTCGTTGAAGAACAAACTGCCATTTAACTTTAACAAATGTAGGATCATGATTGTGGGGAATCGAGTAGAGTTCATATATCACATAGGTTCGTATGTCCTTGAAAATTGCAGTTAAGAAAAAGATTTGAATGTCTGGATATGCTCCAGTTTAAAAACATCACTTCAAACTAACAGTGCCTTTAAAACATCAACACGTGTTCTAAATCTACTCAAACGTGTATTCTGGAAATTTTCGCCAAAGATATTACCAAGGATCATGAATACATACTTGAGACCAGTCATGGAATACGGTGTGCAGTCATGGTCTCCGTGGCTCAAGAGGGATGTGGAACTTATGCAGCGAATCTATCACCGCTCAACGAAACTAGTTCTAAGCATCCGAAACAAACCATATAAAGAAAGGATAGCTCAACTGAATCTGTTCGATTTTCCCTATCGACGATTCAGAGGAGACCTTATCCTACTTTACCAAACATTCCATACCCCGAACCATCCCTTACAGGATTTATTCACGTGAAGGGATACGAGGAACTATCGGACCCATGAATATGTGCTGGTCGTACACAATTCCCGCCTGAACTGTAGAGGGTATTTTTACTCTGTCCATGTCTGTTTTACTTGGAACAGTTTACCTTCAACCGTTGCTCACGCCACTAGCTTGCATAACTTTAAAACGAAATTAGACGAATTTTTATTACATTATTCGTTTCCAGAACACTTATATACAGCCTTGACGATTGCACTCGAGCTGTAGATGTTGGGGAAACCAACAATCTATGTTAACTCGATATGTCGAAAGCATTTGACCGTGCAAACCACAGTGTTCTCTTACAAAAGCTGGAACGTTGTGGTATCACTGACAGACTGTTAGCCTGGTTACAAGATTACTTGACTAACCGGCTTGTGCAAGTCTCTGTGGACGGTGCTCTATCGAAATCGGTAGCCGTGACAATTGGAGTGCCTCAGGGTTCCGTCCTCGGAACAATTCTCTTCGCACTTTATACCAGTGACATACCGGATCTCATTAAACGTAAGATCGTACAGTTCTCGGACAATATAAATGTGTGGTCTCGAGCTACCTCACATAGTGGGATCAGGCAAATGCCCGGGCAATCCAAAACGTGTACAAATATTTTCGAAGATTCAATGTAATTATTGTATCACAACATTGTCAAGAATACCTCTTATCTTGCTGCAGGCAAAACCGTTTGTTCGCGAAGCTAATGCTCACGAGGAAATTAACTAACAGAAGGTTTACGGCACAAACTATTGACGTGCACTTTACTGTTGCGCTGAGGCGTTCACACCAATTCGATAAACGCAGAGGTTAGTGTTAGCGGTTTGTGAACCGTTAAAATCATGAAGTCACGACCTTCCAATAGGTGACGGAAATGGCGTATTGCTAAATATATCGCAAGTAATTCGCGGCCAAATGTGCTGTAGCGGGTATGTGTGGGATAAAGCTTCTGCGAAAAGAATGCTAATGGTCGGATTGTGTTCTTACGGTATGGTTGTAAAACAGCTCCCACAGCCGTTTTGGAGGCATCGGTCGTCAATGATAAAGGTAAGGTTTGGCCTGGATCAATGAATGACAGTTCGGTGGCACTGCAAAGAGCCTTATTGGATGCGGCAAAAGTTATAAAGTGTCTCTGACGAAAGCTGAAGTGATTTTGCTTTGGAGTTGAGTAAATCAGTCAGCGGTGCAATTATTTTTGCACAGATTGGAATGAAACGGCGGTAAACGTTTATCATACCTGTAAGATACAATTTAAGATTCATGTAGCTTTGAAATTCATTCTTATTCCTTTCTACTTTCGACCTGTATACAATACTGATTTTTGGTGACTTGAATTGGGTTTTGTTTATTGGTTTTACAGAATTTAGATATCAAACCTTACTTTTTGTAATTAATTTGTGTTATTTGAAATCTGTTAATAATCTATCCGTCATTAATAAATTTGGTTGACATTTTGGGCACTTGTAATTTGCTTGGATTTTGACACCAAATTTAGGTGTCAAGTATTTTTGATAGAGACATTTTGGACGTCAAGTTTGGTAAAGGAATTGTTTAAATTTTTTATCCCAGGTCGTCTTTGATTTGAATTGAATTGTTTCTGGAGTATTTTGGCTGCATTTTATTTTGCTTTTACGACACATTACCGTTGAGGTTTGTATTATTGTTATCGTAACTGTCAATTACGGTTCCGCAGTATATCCGAATCGTTGTTCTGAATTTGTCAAACTAAAAACGGGTGGTCTACGCGTTAACCAACGATACAATACTCAACTGTTCCGGGTTGTAAAAATGAGGTGAGCCAAAAGTGCTCAAATGTTCCAAATGACAAAAATGCTGATAAGATAGACAATACAATGGTGAACAATCTTTTTTTGTTTTCTCCAAATACCACGTGCAAAAGATGTGGAATTTAATGGCAGCCAAACATTATGAATTAGATCAATAAAACAAAAGCGCGTGTACAACTGGATAGGACAGTAACGGAAATGTATAAACATAACAATGGCAGATAAAAACTGTGTATTAAGGGAGTATCAATGCGAAATCCAGGATCTCTTGTAAAAATCTTGATTCACTGCACTTGTGTTGCAGTCGCTTACTGGATTCTTATTCGTTCGAATTGGGTACACCGTGAACGATGAAAGCTCGGTAATTTATAACCTCTGTTGCTAGTTCCGGATAAATAAAACAAATTTGTCTTTCTCAGTACCGAAAATCGGAAATTATTCGTACAAGATTTTAAGATTCAACATTCAAGATTTATGGTTGAAAAAACTATTAACTTTACAATAACCATAAGGTCGAACGATAGGTACAAATGTATATATGTGTAAATAAAATCAAAATCAATGGGACGATGATAGTTTATTAATAGTTGGTGGCAAAATGTGGATTAGCTCTCATATAATCGTTGAGTTCGATTTGAGCATAAAAAATTACGGGTATGGAATTCTAAACAAAGCACGCACGCATCGAATAAAAATACCTGCTGCAGTTCCCTTTAGAGTGTGGTTTTGCCTACTTGCACCATGACCATGGCTGTTGCTGGAAGTTCGAAGGTGGAAGGTTATATCTAGGGGGTGGGAAACAGTAGTAAGTATTTTCTATGTGAGTATAAGATCATCTCACATTCTCGTTTGTGCAAGTGTCCTCAGCTCCATTTGTCTGATTCGCCCGGCGAATGGCGTATTTTCGAGTCCAATGACCAGCTTAGAAGCTCTCTGTTATATGCAATCCATCCGTAGGATGTCTTTTTGGAGCCATGATGTCCAGACTTGTGCGGCATTCTCTAGAACCGGGTGTATATATGTGTTCATCATAAGAGAAAAAACACCCCGAGTAAAAACATTTAAATATCCGCCGTGAAATGCCGAGCAGCGAGAACAGCTTTCGTAAATGACTTCGTATTATAAACCATTTTCCAAACTACCGCAAATCCAGACACCCAGGCCCTTTTATTCCAAGGTGTACTCCAGGATTCTGTCACCGAGCTCACATGGATAGGAATAGCCAAGGTCACGACCGATATGAATGAAGGTGGAATTTGCATATTCAATGGCAGTTTATTTTCGGATGATCCGTTTCAAAAAGCATTAGAATCGTTTTGTAGGAAAATACAATCATCAGCATTGCTGATTCGCCCCTACACTTTTATATCGTCAGCAAACAGAACCACCTTAGTGTCATTTGGTATTTGCAAATCGTTCATATAGATTAGGAAAATATTGGTCCGAGCACTAATCCTTGTGGAACACCGCCAGTAACATGGATTTTCTTCGACAATAGGCCCTCCACATGAACTCTGATGCTTCTGTTGCTGAGGCAATCACCTATCAATTCATATAGTAATCAATAATACCGTGTTTCTTTACCGTTTTCAAAAGTAAAATATGATCTACTCTGGCGAAAGCTTTAGAAATATCCAGGTGACTGGGGATAAAGTAACCTGGGGATTAAATGTCAGACGATTAAGTTTCAGTAAACCGTTCCGCAGACCCTAAATTACAGCTAGTTTAAATTTAAACAATGACATTTCACCACTGTTTCAAGGCTCACTGAACCAAAATATGCTCTATGGGTCAGAGGAATAGAACAGTATTCTATAAGTCGATCGAGGTCAAACCGCATATACTGTCTTAACGTTTCCATTTCATTGCTTCCATTTTTCACCAGGTTAGTATATTTCACTAAGCTCAGTATCTAGACTTTCGGCATCATCCTTGTTATCATTAGTTTTGAGGCTTCAATGAATAATTTAAATCGCTCGGGTCCAAATTTTAAGAACTTAATCAACCATACTCTTCTTCAGTAGTGTTAATTTGAGGGGGCGCGCAGCTTTAACTTCGTATATCGGTCATGTTGGGAAACTATAATTATTGATAACATCTGTATTATTCGTTTGGATAGCGTCACTAATAAATTTCCATTGTTGTATTTCGTGATTGGAGTCACACATGACATCCAGAATATCAGCAGCTTCAGGAACGTTCAAGATTCAAGATTCAAGACTCAAGATTTATGGTTGAAAAAGCAAATAACTTTACAATAATCACAGGGTGGAAATATAGGTGTAAATATATATATATATATATATCAGTATGAATAAAATCAAAATCAATGGGACGATGATAGCTTGGGGCAAAATTCGGATTAGCTCTCATATAATCGTCAAGTTTTGATTTGAATATAGATAAACTGTTTGAGCTTATCAAAACGGAAGGTAGGGAATTCCAAGCAAAGCACACACGTACCGAATAAAAAAACCTGCGGCAGTTCCGTTTGGAATGTGGTATTTCCAACTTGCAACCATGGCTACGGCTGTTGCTGGAAGTTCGAAGGTAAAATAATATATCCAGGGGGTGGGAAACAGTAGTGAGTATTTTGTATGCGAGGATGAGATCTCCTCGCAATCCCCTTTGTGCAAGTGTCCTCATTTCCAGTCCTCTGAGTCGCCCGGCGAATGGCATATTTTCGAGACCAATGACAAGCTTAGAATCTATCCGGTATATGCGATCCAGGAGTAAGATGTCTTTTTGAAGCCATGGTGTTCAGGCTTGTGCGGCATAATCTAGAACCGGGTGTATATATGTATTCATCATGAGATGAAAACACCCCGGGGGAAAACGTCCAAATATCCACCGTAACATGCCCAGCAGCCGAGACGCGCTTTTGTAAACGGTTTTCCATTGTACACCATTTTTTCACGATTATATGGACTACAACACTCGCGCTCGTTCACATTCCCAATGTTCCTATTTACTGTCGGTTTTGACCCATCTGAACACTCTGTGTTTTCTTGAACTGTCTCGCAACAACTATGCCGATAAAAGTATACCTTCGAGTTCTTTTTTACTTTGCAACATTTCCGTGAGCAATCTCGATTTATTTTGGCGCAGCACTTTGAGAGCACGAGTAAAGCGAGTCAGTAAAACCGGATTGATTGTTTTTAAAATCAGCCTAGTGCACAGTTCCAACCATTTGTTTAAATCATACTGCTGTCTACTATAGAATAGTGTCTTAGTTGCATTGGTACAGATAATGCTGAGCGAAACTCTTTTTGAAGCAAGATTCTCAAAGACAACACTTGATGAGGATGGCTTAGATGTGACGGTATAATTTAAATAATCAAAATTAGAATAAAGGATTCTTTAGACATCGACTTCAGTATCTGGCCTAACATTTTATATGATAAGAAGCTAACCATCAAGGATGCTATACAATGGATTTGGAATAATATACAATTGGAGTTAATGATGCGTTTATATTGTGAATAATACAACGCACAAACAATATCAGTGGGTCGCCTCAACTTATACTTTGATGCATTATCACTATGAAGAAGAAATCAATTCAGTTGTGCACACAAAAATTGCTAACAACAAATTAAGATAATACAATGAGTGCGGTTGAATGAAAAACTATGAAAATAAGTGCACGTAAGCATTTCATCATGAGTTCTATTATTCTTTTATGTTTAGTAATGTGTTGCGTGAATGTCGGCGAGTGAACAAAAGGATGAATGCTATTGTGTTAACAATACTAAGGAATTTTCAAAATGGGCAGGTTGAGAAAGAGTTGAATTAATTAAAGGTATTGGATTTAATCAATCTAATCGATACAGAGCCGAAAATGCATGCGTTAGTTAGTAAGTAGTTAGTTTGTAAGTATTATTTTACAGAGACTTGAGGGAAATTATAATGTTAATGATTGAGTGTGCATTCCTTTAATTTCTTCTAAATCAGCACCGTATAATAACGTCATGTTGTTGTCCATCAAATTTCTCAATCGAGCATTTATTTGATAATGATACAAATTCATCGCTCAAAGTTTATCTACTTCACATCAACTCCACTACACAATCCTGATTCATAACAATTACCCGAAGCTCTCAAGCTCTATGAGTTGTCTGGCTCGTTAGATATGCCGTTGCTGTGCATTTGCGATGCAAATATCTCCGTCGAGCAGGAGAACTCTTGCGTCATATTACTAACACTCCTAGATTACAACTCCAGTATGCAAAAGCCAGAGAATCCGAAGGAGCATATAAGGAAGCTGTCGATGCTTACGAAGCTGCCAGAAATTGGACCCGCAATGCACTGTTTTTTACATAAATACATTTCTTTACTTTCAGCCACTTATCGGCACATGCCACGTGACAGATGTCAGATAACAATGTGACTGCCATTTTGTTAATTGACGTTTCGCTAATTTCACTTTAAAGGCTGGTGTCACTGCTGGATTTTTTTCAAAAATTATATTTGTTTTAAGTTGTTTAGACCGGAGCCCATCTTACAATTTTTATAATATTTTTATTCATCGAATGTTAGAGAAAACTGTTTGCCAGGATGATTATGCTGATATTGACGCATAAGCCTCCTGTTCTTCAATTCCTATAGCCCGTATGAATTTATAGATCATAGATCCATAGTTCAGGAACAAACTTTTACTTCCATCACACAATTCACATAAACATCTGTTTCGCTAAACTGCCGACATCATGTATAATATGATAAATTCCCGTTCCGTAGTATGCAGCACAAGGTTTCCGGACAGCAGTACTCACTATGGCATTAACCCTCCTCTACCTTTTCTTTTAATATTCAAGAGATCTTAGCGCGTTCATAGCATATGCATAAATCGTGCGTAATCACATGC
Organism: Atriophallophorus winterbourni; assembly: GCA_013407085.1. Lineage (NCBI taxonomy): Eukaryota > Metazoa > Platyhelminthes > Trematoda > Plagiorchiida > Microphallidae > Atriophallophorus > Atriophallophorus winterbourni. Next base: position 35,665 of record JACCGJ010010824.1, on the reverse strand, counting down.
TAAGTCTTGCAGATCCACCAGTTCGACCGCGGGCATTTCTTCTGCGATCAACTCAGTGAACCATCAATCGAGCAGCGCGCATCTTGACTAATGATGGTGACGCTAGAAGTCATCTGGCTATAAATTAGATCGTGTTGTAAGCACAGCCATCAATTAAATTTCCTTCTCTCGACAACCTGGTAGTCCTGCCACGCACCCTGCAATTTTGTGCTGCCTAACTTTACAGCAACGTTTAAAATAAGAAGTATCTATTATTTGATCGTGTAACGTTTGTATAACACTTAAGTCGGTCATTTGTATGTCATTTTATGTTGTAGTATCATAATTTTTGTCCAATATTTTTGTATTATATTTGATAGAAACAAAAAAACACAAAATCGCTGGCAATGAAATTACAAGGACACACTGCTTTTCGCGCATTTTCTTTTGTATATTCCTGTTGCCCGCTTTAGTTTCAAGCGTTTGCTTAGCTGTTGCTTGGCACTTTATATGGCTTTAGGCTTCTGCTTTATGATGATGCTGCCATTGATATCGGCAATTGCTATCGTTCTTAATGACGGTGAAGTAGCATTCTTCAGTCGGCGGTAAATACTAGTCCTGAGATTGTGGTAGTTTGATAATGGAATGCACAATCAATTGCTTTTAAAAACATTACCTGTGATAAAACTCAGTAACATCCGACGAAACACTGAAGCTTTTTTAGAAAGTTTTTACATCAAATTACAACACGAATAATCTGGTGCTTCACGTATTATCCATGTTTTTCCATTATCTGCGCGGGATCAAGGCAATAAATCTGATATGGTAGCAGAGTCCTGCAGCCACCTAGAAACAGTTCTTCGTATGTATGAAAGCACATGCCTGATCCAGGCAAAGTGATGCACCGTCAGAGAATGCACGTGGGCGAAGATACTGTCCGGCTTTCCAGGCATAGACAGATATGAGAAAGGAAATAGAAATAGAAAAAGGAAATAAAAACGGAAGAGAAGCTTTAGAGTGTTTCAGCATGCACATCATTGCCGGATGCATTCAATTTAGCATGGTGTTAGCCGCACAGCACCGACGTACTGCACGTTTACACATTCAAGTATAGATTCTTTCGTATGTATGTGATGTGAAAGCACAAGCCTGATCCAGGCAAAGTGCCGCAAACTCACAGACTGCACGTGGGCTAAGATACTGTCAGGTTTCCGAGGCTTGAAAAGATATGAAAAGGCAAACACATCGTAGCTGGTGAACGTTTGAGGGGTGTCATTGCACAATTACCATTTGCGTTGACTATAAAGAAAATTACCATGCCAATGCAACTCAAAGCGATCGAGTGTTGAACTCATTATTATATGAACACAATCGATGGATTCTTCAATAGATTTATCATTCATGTCGTATCCAGAAGCTACCGTATTTTCATGATTATGTTTTATGGTGAGATGTTACATTTAAAATAACAAACATAATTTTAGATACACCAATCAATAATCTCTAAATAACACTGTAATCTGTAATTCCTTTGACCTATCAACCAAGATTTCAGATGCAGCAAACTTATCGTCTTTATATATTTTGATTGCAGGGCTTTAAGGGTAAGTACCTTGGATATTTGTTAAATGTGTTTAGATAATTACCCTTTTCTATTATCCAATTTCCTATATGGAAACAGTTGAGAGTTCGTTTGCGTCTCATACGATTACTGATGCTAATATTTGTAGTAAACTGACCACCACAATAATGTCCCCAAAGAATGTAGGAGAAAAAGCACAGGAGATGGAAGATTTATTGCAGGAGCCAAAACGTGCACGAAGATACAGCGGAGCAATCACGGAACACGAATCAACGGAAATTTTGTCAAGGTCAACTGTTATTAGGTACAGTAAAACAATTTTGCTATGCGGCCTCCTTCTAAGAAGTCTGGTCAGAGGAGACTTCTGATCAAGAATTGACATGTGAACTGGCTAAGCGGTGTCAGGTCGTTTCAGACTAGAACATAGTATCTCAGCAACCAGTCACTTCGTAGTCATGCAAAGCACTTGATCTGCGGGGGCCGATTGTCGGTGGTGACCAGGGTAGGGTACACGAAAAACCGATCAGGACAAAGCCGAGTCACGTCTCAGATGGGGCGAAAGTGCTGCTAGCGAGAATCGTCCGTCTGGCATGGTCTTAGTACGAACCCACTAGGAGCAGATGTAGGCACATCTGTTGGCTTGACAACTAAGAACCAGATGCTTCGAAAACATAGTCCGCGCTGAGAAATTCCTGCACCACTAGGGTTGCTGTCAAACGGCCTCGCCTCGAGAAAGCTGAGTGGCGTGTAGTCGGGCTGGTAAGGACCTTGTCTGATAGGTTACGTGCTAGACGGTGTGTGCTCATGGTTGGGGCTACCGGGTAGGGTGGCGACAAGCGTCGGTCATCCGTGGGTGGGGTATCACGATTTCAATAGTAGGAGTTGCATGTGTACCTGAGGAGTAAGAAGAGAAATGTCTCTGGTGCATGGGTTTGAGGCCACGACTGGGTATTAGTGTTGATGTACGTGAAAACATGCAAGGAAATATACCAAGTGATAACAATACATTAAATGTGTACTACATGTTCGACAAACCTTACGGATTGCGATTTTGCTCGACTATTTCTTGTGATGGTGGGCGCTGAGTCAGTAGTGAGTATAGTAGGGGTTATCACCGGTGGTGCTGAGGTTGTGTCTGGCGGATTAGCTGAGTCAACTGTATTTTTCATGAACGCCAGTTTGACTCTATCAGTCGAAAGCGTGTCGTGTTGATTGTCACGGTCAATCACAACTGTTTTTGTGACGTCTGAATTACCCTAAATGGTCCAAAATAAGGAGTGTTACGAGATTGTTTCGGAAAGAGACATACTGGCAATGTGCCAACTCCTTAGGCTTGTTGGACGTTTTGGCCTGAAGTCGCGGGTTTCGTGGGTGGAAACGACTCATATAATGACGCAAGCGCACCACTTAATCTCCATAGGTAAATGGTGATTGCCTAGCCGGGGAGACATACTCACTAGGTAATGCGATGGTACGACCGAATGTTAACTCAGCGGCATTGGCTTGTAAGGGGGTTTTAAAGGTTGACCTTAACCCTAGGACTTCGGTCCAGTCAGCACTTCCATGTGTCATTAATGCAGGTTTGAGTTGCCTGTGCAACCTTTGCACCACATAATTTGCAGCAGGGTGGTAGGTAGTAGTTCGATTATGTTGGCAACCAAGGGTAGGCAGCAATTTACTGAAGGCGCCATCGAAATGGGAAAATTGGTCCGATGTAAAGATAGTCGTGCAACCGAACTGTGCCACCCAACGTTCAAAAAAAGCGTGTGCAACTCTCTCGGAAGAGCAGTTGTGTGAAACCTGGTGAAACGATCGAGGCTCGTGAGGATGTATGTATAGCCACGTGAAGGTAGTAACGAGCCAATTAGGTCCACGTGGATGTAAAAAAACGCTCATCTGGTTCGGTACATGCTCTTAATCGGCTTTTGGTGTGTAGGTGGATTTTCGTGCGTTGACAATGACCGCACGCTTTAACCCATGGCCGATCGTCCCTACTGGAGTTCGGTCCGTCACCTATACCTGTGGACTTATCATTAATGTTGAGAAGATGACTTAATATCTCCAAGCGGATGACAGTAGTCGTCGTTAGCTGTCGTCCCGGGAGTTTCCCGCTGGCGATGTGCGATGAGCGCAATGTTTAATGCAATGCCGCGAATCATCGCCGTATCTCCGGTGTATCCAGCAAACGGGTGACCGAGTGTGACTACTCGAGGCTTTCCGGGATGGGTTGCGTGATCGTCACTTATAGTTGAGTGTGAGGTTTCGAACCTCAACCTCAAAGAGTAGATCCGCTGACTTCCGCAGTATTACTCTATGTGCGTGATAGTCAGCTAAACGCTGGAGCCATTGTTTATTTTGTAAGGACTCGTCGGTGTGCGATGAACCGAGCAGGCGGCGCATCTCCATTAGTATGGTAGATGGCTTTTTGTTAACAATTTCTAAGTTGCCGAACAGCTGCTGTAGCCTAGATAGTTCCGTGCAGGAAATCACGGAATATTTGACGATACGGTAGTGGTCACCTATGGGTACAGCTAGGACTGCGTCGCGTACCTGTGACAACACATCGGCGGGGTGTTTCTGCGTTAAATGTGAAAACATGGCGGAGTCATCAATTAACTTTCTAGAACTAAATTCAGTTTCTAAAACAGGAAACCAATACTCAGGGTCCTGTGAGATAAAACTGGGCATTGTAATGACTGTCGAGACCAAATTAACGCATTTAGAATCACTAATGATGAACAGGAACAATTGATGCAAAAATGCGAAAACAATAACCTGAAAAACCCCGATGTAAAGCGGGAAAATGACGTACCGGCAAAGATTCGCATGCTTGGGCATGCGTGTATTTCGGGCTCACCAATTTGTAGTAGAGTGACCACTACACATTCTAACGTTAGGAGATTAAGTTTTTGTAAAATATAACTTGCTTTTTTAACACCACTTAATTTTCCTTATCAAAACATTGACCTAGACATTTCGAACTGCCGTTCGTGCGTGCATCGTGACCGCTCGGTACACGTTTTGGCTACCGCTATATAATTTCCAGTCAACCTGCGTTTTCACCTAATCTAGTGGGACGTTATTGTAGTAATCTGGTCAACTGCAAATTGGTGAGCCCGACCTCATACACGAATCCTTCGTGTACTAAACTTTTGGTTCACACACAATAACCAGGTAGGCCTATGCAGTTTTCATGATTGTGCAATTGTGCAGTGCTTCTGTGATGTGCAACTGTACACATGTTTTACCATCGGTTGTGAGCTGCGTACGGAAACACTCTTGAGTCTCATTACCATTTCTATTTTCATTTTCATGTGTCTAGGCCTAGACAACCTGACAGTATCATAGCTCACAAGCAGCCTATGAGTGTTCGGAACTTTTCCTGGATCAGGCTTGTGATTTCATACATAGGTATTCAAGGCGAAATTATATTTTTCAAACTTACGCTTATTTGAATCATATCTTCTCCGACTATCTTAGGTCTGGCCCTGATTTTTATTGCAAACTCGTTGCATAAATCAATTGTATCTAACCTACTGTTTCAACGCTCACTGAATCTCATCCTACTGTTTCTTCCTGCTTTAGTGTATAAGCGCGGGATGATGTGACCATTCCCAAACTGCTCAATTCTGTAAACTTAATTCGTTGATTTAAATCAGCTATTTGTATTGAATATAGAAAGTTTGACTGCGTCAATCCCGTTTTACTGTGGATTAAAATACCATAAATCTAATACCATTTTTTCTGTTTTGCAATAGCATCACAAAGCTACTGTTTGTAAGTTTCACGGATGTGCGTTCGTACAGTTCTGTAGCGCGATTTTCCGCTAACGATGTGCTGAATTGTGTTGCAACCTTTAGTGCGCTGCATGCTAAAACACGTTGGAGTCTTATTGCTGTTTTTCTTTCCCTTATCTGTCTAGGGCTGGGCAACCTGACGGTATCTTAGCCCTCGTGCAGTCTTTGACGGTGCGGCACTTTACCTGCATCAGGATTTGTGCTTCCACACACACATAAATACATACATACATACACATAAATACATACACACATACATACATACAAGAATCAAGATTCAAGATTCAAGATTTATGGTTGAAAAAGCAATTAACTTTACAATAACCATAGAGTGGAACTATAGGTAAAAATGTATATATGTATAAATAAAATCAGAATCAATGGAACGATGATAGTTTATTAATAGTTTAGGGAAAAATTCGGATTAGCTCTCATATAATCGTCAAGTTTTGATTTGAATATAGATAAACTGTTTGAGCTTACCAAATCAGCAGGTAGGGAATTCCAAACAAAGCACACACGTACCGAATAAAACTACCTGCGGCAGTTCCGTTTGGAATGTGGTATGTCCAACTTGCAACCATTACTACGGCTGTTGCTGGAAGTGAATTAATGTGTCCAGTGGGTGGGAAACAGTATTAAGTATTTTGTATGCGAGGATGAAATCACCTTGCATTCTTCTTTGTGTAAGTGTCATCAGCTCCAGTCGTCTGAGTCGCCCGGCGAAGAGCCTATTTTCGAGTCCAATGACTAGCTTAGAAGCTCTCTGAAATATGCGATCCAGAAGTAAGATGTCTTTTTGGAGCCATGGTGTCCAGGCTTATGCGGCATAGTCTAGAACCGGGTGTATATATGAGTGGAAACACCCCGGGTAATAACGTCCAAATATCCGCCGTAACATGCCAGGCAGCCGAGACGCGCTTTTGTAAACGGTTTCGCATTGTAGACCATTTTTCAAACTGCCGCAAATCCAGACACCCATGTCCTTTTCTTCTTAGGTGTACTCCAGGTTTTTATGGCCGAGCTTGTATTGATATAAAGTCCAAGGTCACGTCAGATCAGAATCATCTTCGACTATTGCATATTCAATGACAGTTTATTTTGGGATGACCAGTGGTACAAAGCATTCAAATCATTTTGCAGCAAAATACAATCATCAGCATTGTTGATTCGCATCCATACTTTTATCTCGTCAGCAAAAAAACCATCTTACTATCATTTGGTATTGGTATATCGTTCATATAGACTAGAAACAGTATTGGTCCAAGGACTGAGCCTTGTGGAACACCGCTAGTGATATCGATGTTCTTCGATAATAGGCCGTCCACACAAAATCGGATGTCTCTGTTGCTGAGATAATCTCTGATCAATTCGTATAGTCTTACAACAATACCGTGTTTCTTCAGGTTGTTCAAGAGTAAAATATGATCAACTCTGTCAAACGCTTTAGAAATGTCCAGGTAGCACACATGAATACAGCCCCCCGCATCTACAATCCTCGTCCAATCGTCTAAGCTTGTCAGTAAATTTGTTAGACAAGAGCGATTTCTGCGGAATCCATGTTGGGCAACTGCCAAAAGTTCGTTCGTTTCCAGATGTCGCACGATTTTTGCGGTTATTATTCGCTCAAAAACTTTTGATACCGAAGACACCAATGTCACCGGCCTGTAATGTTTAACTTCAGAACCGTAACCACCTTTGTAAATAGGTATTATTTGTCCAATTTTCCAGTCTTTTGGCACTACACCAGCTTGGAGCAAATTATTAAACATGCAAGATAGAGGTTCAGATAGCTGCGCATGTCAGGTTTTGAGCAGCTTTGGTGTTATCTCATCTGGTCCTGGAGATTTCTTTACGTTTAATTTTCGGAAGTGCTGCGCTACCACCATCGCAGTAGTCAATACTTCACTCAAGGTCGGTCGGTCAAGTTGAACGATTGGTTCCCTATCAGGCTACAACTTCGGCATAAAAGTCGGCTAACCGGTCAGCGGTCTGAATTATGGATTCTGTGAATCCGGACGAAGTTTTTAGGGCAAAGACTCCTGGTTTAATATTAGTTCTATCGTTTACAAGTCTATACAAGAGCTTCGGATTCTGATGCATCTGAGAAATCAATTGCGATTGGAACGCTTGTTTATCGTCTCGAATTAAGCTGGTAACTTTGTTTCGCAGTCGTGTAAATTGTGCCCAAGAATCAGCTGTGTTGGTAGACTTGTGATTCTCCCATGTTTCTGCCCTTTGTTTCATCCACTTTTCAGTCCTGCTTCGTAGAAAAAATTTATTACGTTGAGACGTTTTCTTCAAAGCAAACATTGAATGTTACTCCAATATAGATTTTAGGTGCTGTAAGAGAGATCGCCAATGACTATTCAGATCGAAGTAATCCAGTTGTGCGAAACTATTGCTTTGTAACTCGCCACACATAGCACGGTAGTTTACCCTTCTGACGCATTTTGTCCCATCACTATTGCGACTAGCGCTACAAACATACTCGAGTTCTAGGACAACGTGATCGCTTTGCCCGATCGGCGGTTTATAAACGATATTGTCTACAGCTGTATGATCTGATGTAAGTATAAGGTCCAAGGTTACGGCTGGTCTGATCCTCTCATACGAGTAAATCCAAAAAACGTGGTTATAGAGGGGTGCGTAATCCAAAACGGTTCGAAGTTCAATTTCAAGTGTCTCTGATGGATAATCATTCCGGCTACAGAGCTGGGGAAAGTTGAAATCCCCTATTATTATTATTTGAGTATTTTATCGCGTTGTTACATAGCGCAAAGCATTGATCAGTTTATTGTTTAGGTCGAGAGTTGCTGTAGGAGAACGATAAATCACTCCAATAAAGCATTGGTCTCCTGAAGTAAGAGTCAGAGAGCACCAAAGTGTGTCAGTGATATCAAGAGTCTGCTCGTTCATAGCTCTACAGATAAACGATTGCTTGAAGTATAGTGCTGCTCCTCCGGAATCTCCTAAACGGTCACGCCGGAATAGAGACATGTTGGGCAAAGGGAGTTCATTATCAGACAAAGAGGCATGGAACCACGTTTCTGTTACTGCAAATATGTCTGGTGCCGTTTCATTACAAATCTCGGACAATTCAATTAATTTGTTGAAAAGGCTGTTCGCGTTTGTATAGATGCACTTAATCTTATTTTTTGTGAGTAATGACGGGGTGTAAACCGAAGTTATTGGTCCGGCTTCTTTGGATGGTAAAACGTGTATGCGTCTTATTGTTCGCCGACCGTTTGAATCAACAATTAGTTTTTGGTGTGAATTGCTCAGTCCGACTCGGTTTGACCCGGACCTACGACGTTTTTTGATGCATTGATTTCTTCCATTTGGATGGAAACGCTGCTAGCCGCTATCTCCAAACGGGAGAGTGTTTGACTTGGTTTGGTTGGGCTAAGTCTAACATCATTGAGTGGTGTTCGTTTCCCTTTTGTCCATTCCGACCTTACTATTTCGGCCATAGCGCTGGTCAAGAACGTAATCTTCAAAGGTTTCGGTCCATCCCCTTTATAATTTGGCGATAAAAGGAACTTGAAAACTGTTCACAACAACGGCATTATAAATATCAAGAGAACACGCAATGTAGCGCCATTGATTGACGTCGTGCTCTACGGTTTCCTGATTCGATGCTCTAGAATTATTTGCTGGTACTCCAAGTAGAACTATACTCCGCGATACCGTTTGTTCCTTGGCTTTCAAGCTACCCTTCCTTTCCCACCAGAGTACATCGGGATATATGGGGCAGTTTGAGTCGGAATCTGACTTGAGTAGGTTTGCATTCAGCAATACGTTCTCGATATCAGCCTCGCATTTTAGTGTTACCTAGAGCAAGCGAGGTTGACCGATATGAGGCGAAGTTGAATGGCGAGTTAGACAAGTCACTTTTTCTGCGATTACATGTTCAATTTGCATTAGGTGACAAAGTTCAGACCGTTTCTCGACATCGTGTTGCTGTTTGCTATCAAACAGTCTTTCTTGAGACTCGCTGTCATTCGTACATATCACGTTCAGCGTGTATGGGATGTTCCTTTTTTCGTATCGAAAAATCAGACGTTTTGGAATTTAGAACATTTGTGGCTTGACTTTTTGAGTCGGGTACAGCAGTTTTGGAGTGTACAGCTGAGGTCGACCGTAACAGCAAAACTCTGTAAGAATTTCCTACTTCTGTGGTCCTTTTAGCTGATTCCAAAAAGGGAATAACACTGCATTTTTGCTTTTTTCGGCACACGAATAGCCTTAGTCTCAGATTCCTTCAAGGTGGTTCCGAAATCGTTTAATCGATATGATGGTTTACATCATACATACATACATACAAGCATACTTATATACATATATGCTTACATACATGCATGCATATATACACACATACATACACACATACTGCTGCTGAAAAAGACGGTGTTTCTCATAACCTCACAGCTTTCCTGAAAAACGTGCCACAGAAAAACTGTAGGTGATTTCAATGCCAGAGTTGGTGCAGATTACGAGTCTTGCCAAAACTGTCTCGGAAGGTTCGGTGTAGGTAAATCCAATGAAAATGAGCAACGCCATTTAGAATTGTGCACACAGTTCAATCTTTGTGTCAGTAACACTTTCTTTCAAACAAAACCACAGCATAAAGTCTCCTGGAAACATCCTCGCTCTAAGCATTGGCATCAGCTTGATCTTATTCTTGTTAAGCGAACTAATATAGGAAGCGTGCTCCTCACCAGATCATATCAAAGCGCAGACTGCGACACTGATCATTCACTGGTCTGTGCAAAACTGAAGCTTCCGCACACGAGATTTCACCGCACCAAGTTGTCTGCTAAGCCTAGGATAGACGTCACTCGCATGTGCGAACCTAATCTGACTGCGAGATTCGCGAAAGCCGTCAACACAACCCCACTTGAATCTGCTTCAGAAAACTGGAATTGAAAAAAGCTGCATATGCTGAGTCGCACTTTCTACGTTCGGTCCGAAAAAAGCTCGAACGAGCGACTGGTTCGAAGCAAACGCTTCTGAGATGACTGATGTGCTGCATGAGAAACGCTCAGCATTCTTGAGATTCAAAGGTATGCCAACAGATGAAAACATACGTCTTCTAAGAGCAGCTGGAAATAAGGTCCAACAGACTGCAAAGGGATGTGCAAACGACTATTGGATTGAAGTTAGCCTCAATATCCAAAAAGCTGCGGATACCTGAAATTTTCACGGCATGTATGATGGGATCAAGAGAGCCATTGGCCCAAACAAACTTAAAACGGTTTCCATTAAGTCTTTATCTGGTAAGCCGATTGTCGACAAAACTCAACAGATGAAAAGATGGGTAGAGCACTTCTCCTCTCTCTACTCTAGGGACTGTAAACATCTACCGGATGCACTTGAAAATGTCGAACGGTTGCCGACCATTGAATATCTAGATATCCCTCCTGCTCTTGATGAGCTCAATAAGGCAATCGACCGCTTAGCGAATGGAAAGGCCCCTGGTGACGATGGAATTCCACTAGAGCTCATCAAATGCGGTAGAGCAGCATTATTACAGCCTCGTTACCATTAGCTTCTTCAGTGCTGGCAGGAGAGTGGTGTCCCACAAGAGATGCGAGACAGTAAGATCATCACGCTATTTAAGAATAAGGTTGACAAAGGCGACTGCAACAATTACAGAGGAATCTCGCTTCTAAATGTTTTAGGCAAATTGTTTGATAAAGTCTTACAGATCCGGCTGCAAGTTTTAGCTGATAGAATTTACTCCGAATCTCAATGTGGCTTCCGCAAAGGAAGATCCACCGTTGATATGATCTTCTCCTGAGATAACTTCAAGAAAAGTTTCGGGAACAGCGTATGTTATTATACGCTGTTTTCATTGATTTAACTAAGGCATTAGACTACGTCAGCAAGGAGGGTCTATTCAAAATGCTTGATTTGATAGGCTGCCTTCCAAGGCTGCTCAGACTCGTAATTTCGTTCCACTCAGGCATGAAAGGCTCAGTCCATTTTAACGGTTGCAGTTCAGAAGCATTTGAAATTCGCCGAGGCGTCAAACAATGGTCTGTTCTTGCTCCCACGCTTTTCGGCATTTTCTTTGCTCTGCTTCTGAAGCACGCTTTTAGGACGAGAACAGAAGGCATTTACATACGCACGCGAAGTGATGGTAAGCTTTTCAACCTGAACCGGTTGATAGCACAAACCAAAGTACGGGATGCGATAATCCATGACCTGTTGTTTGCCGACAATGCAGCGTTTATTGCCCACTCCCAAGAGAACCTACAGTCGCTAAAGGACTGTTTTTCGTCGGCATGTACAGACTTTGGTCTAACAATCAGCATGAGCAAGACTAAAGTCCTTGGTCAAGGGACTGTATCGTCACCAATCATCACTGTTGAAAACTGTCAGCTTGAACCAGTACATCATTCCACATATGTTGGTTCAACCATTGCGGATAACCTCTCGCTAGACACGGAGATTGATAAGCGAATTGGCAGAACAGCTGTCATCTTGTCCCGATTGAAATCTCGTGTTTTGTGTAACCGCTAGCTGACTGTAAAGACAAAGGTAATCGTATACCTCGCGTGCGTACTAAATGCTTTGTTATGCGGCAGTGAACCCTGGACCACCCACGCAAGACACGAACGGAAGCTGAATGCTTTTCATCTACGAAGCATCCGTCGTATCTTAAACATTTTGTAGATGGACAGAGTGACTAACTCTGAAGTGCTTTCAAAAGCTGGTCTACAGAGCATGTTCACCCTATTACGCCGGCGCCGCCTGCGGTGGCTTGGTCATGTCTATAGAATTGAAAATGGTCGTATTCCAGAAGATCTACTCTACGGTGCGTTGCAATTAGGAAGTAGACCATTGGGCAGACCGCACTTGCGGTACAAATATGTTTGCAAAAGAGATATGAAAGCTCTTGACATTGACCCCGCAAGCTGGGAAGAACTTGCTCTTGACCGCTCACTTTGGAAGCATTGTGTAAAGCGTCATCTGCAAGCAGGAGTGGAGCAAATACCGCTCTTGGCTGCTGAACGCAGATCACGCCGCCAGCGTGCAACTGATGCAATACAACAGAGTTCTGACTATCGTTGCAAGCGCTGCGGGTGAGATTGTTCCTCGCGAATCGGACTGTTTAGTCATTCAAAAAGCTGCAAAATATGAAATTCATGCGATGTGATGTACATCTATGGTCGACATCGACCGACGGAGGCCAACAACAACAACATACACACATACATACAATACATAAAAGCATATATACATACATGCATACTTACATACATACATAGAAACATACATACTTACATACATACATACATACATACATACATACATACATACATACATACATACATACATACATACATACATAAATACAAGCATACTGGTTGTAAGTTCAGGAGATTCGAGCACTCCATAAGCTGCCCACCTGGTAATCATTCACTATAAATAGTAAAATGTGGTTATTATATTAAGAAAGTTATTTATTCCTAATTAATGCAAACTCTTTATTTCCACGCATTCGAAATGTTTTTGTTAAATAATTAATGTTCATCTTTTTTATATGATATTAATATGGATTTTTGAATGATCATTCTAATTCTATTAATTTTTTATTTTTTTATTTAACATGACTTCCAAGAGTAATGATTGTAGCTTTCGCACTACGGGTTTAGTATATATTACTCCTGCTAGTGGATTTATACACCCTTAATCATGATTGGTCAAACAATAAATGCTAACCATAGCGATGGCTCCTTTTACAAACAACATAATTGCGCTTAACATCTAGCACCACTTACACTTCTTTTGAATTTTTTCTGAGTGCCCGGTATTCATTATTGGGCACTACAAATGCATTTGAGTATCTGTTACAGATTGACTCTGGTATAACATTATTCTCTGGTTCCCAAAACCTCAGAAAATCTCTCTTGCAATCTGATTTTTCTTGGTTTCTTCACTTTTCCCGTTTTCTAGCGCATTTGCGCTCAATGGAATGGTACCGACAGTGTTAAGAATCCGACTCGATTTGCCAGCGCGCATGCGCTCACGTTCTTTTAATCGGCCTTCTTTGGAAGCGTTTCCGGAGCCACAGCAGGCGCTCTAACAACACCCGTTGATGTGGCGAAAACTCGAACGATGCTTGCAGAGGTCTAAGCTTCGTTTTGCAGTCTTGTCTTCGACTTCTGAATTGATACTCCACCTATTTCAGGTATGCATTTATTTTTTGTAGTTGTCATTGACTGACTTCTCTTTGGTTACAATATTTCCGTTGATGTTGGATCAGTTGCAAGAATGGCCACCGATCACTGAACCACTCACTTCCTATTTTCATTCGATGATTCACTACTTGATTTTTGCTCTTGTGCAAAAACAATTAATAGATCACTTACCCTTTGCACAGCTAAAATATGCTCGTTTTTCTAGTTTCAGTTAATTTTATAATGAACACATCATTATGATTCGTGTTTATAACCACGATATCTCCTTAGTTTCGGCTGATTGACGACGGTTTTTTATTTACCTTCATTAATATGCAACAATATGTTCATCGTTAATCCTCGCCGATTTTCACCCCCTATTTCCTCTTTATCTCTTCCTTATTCTATAAGGTTATACCCCTTTACATGCTTGTAGCACATCCTGCTTCTAACGTTCTTCGATATTGACACTGCCCACCATTATTTAAAATTGAATTTATGCGGAGATGGCATGCATCGGATGTAGCATTTTCCAGCGCAGGCGCATCCGTGTTTATCTAATTCGAACACTTAGAATAATCCACACAACAGCCCACTTGACTTGATGACTAAGTAAAATTGATTCCAATCTGCCGTCATAATCCTACCCTTCAAATAATGCACTCCCGCATAATCTGCCGTCGGAACTTTTATTCAGACGGTATTTGCTTTCTCTGGAACCCTTTATGACCAACAACGTTTTCGTCACCGAATGAAATGATTTTCCAAGAAAAGTTATGAAGTATTATGTTGAATAATACTGTTCTGGCCTCCGGTTACCGAAAACCATCTGTAATACACATGCACCTGGAAAAAATATCCAAACACATTTTGACCAACATTCTCCAACCCTGTGTCATACATGAAATTATTTTTTTCTCATCCTTCGAAACGCAAGGATCGATATATTTAAAATTTTATTAATTATTCCTTTTTATTAAAATTTTGTATCTATATGCTCTGATTTAGTGTGGTATTTTAGCATTTTGTCACCATGAAAATTGAATCGAATTTCTTTGACGATTACCACCACATAAATCCGAGAGCAGCCAGCTGTCGACAATATTTTTACTCTTTGACGGATCGTATAGCTGAGCCGTATTTATATGCAGCTAATAATAGCCTTTTTAGACTTCAAAGGAGAACTTTACTTATTATATCGAAATGTCTTATTTGATAACTTACTGGGCACAGAGATGTACCGCATAGTGTATGCAATTTATGTTCGCATCTTTGTGTGCGTAGGGGTTCATAATGACCTTTCGCAAATTTCGTATCCATGAGTGGCATTCGACGGAATTGTCCAATTTTTCCTTTTCTATTCAATTTGGTAATTGATGCTGTTATGGAATTATGTCACGGCAACCTTCGGAGCTCACATTCTGCGAGGCGGCAAACTTCACGATCTGAACTATGCTAATGCAGCAAGGAAGCTGTTTTACTGATTTTGTTCTACTCGTTGACGAAACTGAATTTATTGTTTGTTTCATTCGAGGTGTAGGCACCTCATCTCGGCTTATTGTGCTTGCTCATTTATAGATTCTGTATCATTTTAGGCCCCACCCTTCATCATTATGTCATTTTTGCACTGCCGTAACGCTTCCAATACTTGCTAATCGTTAGGCGCTATTTCTGATAATGAAGACATGCCCAGTGTAACGGTAAATTTCACAAGCCATTTCATTTACGGCAGATCTGTAATGCGCTGCTGCACATCCATTGTGGTTGAATCAGTATTGATGCCTATGCTGAATGTCTATTTAGGCGTCGAGCAACCCTTCTGAATATCCGGTGAATACTTATGGTCTTTAATATTAATATCAGCGTCGATCAGAGGATAAGTGCTCACAGCATGTAAATTGTTTATGAAAATTTTATATTCAATTAAAATCACAAAATATGTGACCCGCAAATGCTAAACCATCCTCCTCCTTATATTTAATTAATCGAGGTCACATCGGTTTAAAATAAGTAAGTTTGGCATATTCCAAATCAGGCGAATAATAACTTGGCCTCTGCGAGCAACCACTACGATTTGTCTTTGGTCTTTCGTGAACCTGACGCCCGTGGTTGAATGCATTTTGAACTCATTTTTATTGTTAGTTGTACTCACTTGTGAGATTCTTCTTGCTCTCCGAAACATTTGGAAGCTTGTTGCTTAGCGTATTGAAGAAGAAGAAGAAAACTTTATTCGTTAAAACGGATTTTCAGTTAATCAAAGTAGTTTAAACACAGAATGTCAATGCAAATAAGAGGGACGTCAAACTTTGATGGGAAAATTTGAGATTGCCAGTCACATTCAAATCCAAAACAGCTTCGGATTCGTCTGCAGGCATTAGGCTTTTTGATTGTGATGGAAGTTGGTTAAAAGTCATGCTGCACGATTTTTGAACCCTCATGTATAATTTTTCTTTCGCATTTTTCTGACTGGCACAGCAAATTCCCCGTCCTTCAAAATAAAAATATTGCGCAGCATTTGAAACGTGCGGGGCATCAAACGTCCTTCGTTTACATGTTCGCGACATGTTAAAACGTTTTAAAAACAGAAGGTTCCGTGTTGACTGAAAAAATAAAAACGCATGAAAACATTAATTTTGAGCACGGCCAATTTGAAGGCCCCGCTCCAAAATATCTAACTTGCCGTAAAAATCGGACCACTTTTGAAATATTGTTAGTGCCGACACCCGCTTGCGTTTTCTTACCGTTCACCAGTTTCATCAATGTCATGCACTGGTGATTCTGGACTTTACATGTAGCCGATAATAAGCCGCAGCACAACTCACAGCACTTTCCTCGCTACTGTTGTTGCAGAAGAAATTCGAGCAATTGTACAAAATTCATTTGCTACTGAGCGCGTTTACAATCGCTGGTCAATAACTTTTGCAGAATCGATCACATCGAGCAGCAATCTGTTACGCGGGCGTTTTTCACTAGTCCATAATATTTGTAGATTGTTTTCTGAGTTATTAATGCTATCCTGTAGGCGATGTGATGTCGATGCATACAATGTACTGTATGGCTAGCAGTCATGTTACATTTTTTTAGTTTCATAGCGATGTCACTCATGTCTGTTATGTCATTGGTCTTTGCGTCGTCCACTTGAATTGCTTTTCAACCTCTGTTTCCAGCACTATACTATGATCTCATCATCAACCAATCTGGCATTCTTAACTTGCCTAGGTTCATTAGGAACAAACTGTATGTTGGGTGAGGCGTCCCCACACATCACACGTGCGACCTTGCGACCTTGCAGATGCATGCTGTGAAACGTGCTAACCTTACGCTTCAATGTCCTTACCGCTCACTTCGCACACCACATCTGTTCTCTATATAAACACTGGCCCTGTCCAGCTGTAGGACCTTCGAACCTGTGTCCTGACTCACGGATTGGTCATTTCATATCCATCCTGTGTTGTTCTGTTCTCTGTCTCTCGTATCATCTAGTTGATCACCTGGCACAACTATCTCTCAACCCACACTACATAGAAACTTGGTGACGGGGTGTTTAAAATCATGTTAGCTGAATCCGAAGTGTCTGTTTTACAAAAGCTGCTCGAACGACTATTCCGGATAAAAGAAACAAATTCTTCTGCGAATGATCCAAAATCTCCATCTACCGAATCTCTCATGTCATCTATAATGGAATTTCACTTCGACCCGGAAAATAATGTGACTTTGGACACGTGGTTCGGGCGTTATGAAGATATATTCCGAATAGACCTCAAGGACCTGGGAGATGACCGCAAAGTACGGCTGCTGTTGCGCAAATTGGGTGCAGCGGAATTAGAACCCACGTGACCGTACATTCGAAGAGAATGTCGAATCACTCAAGCAATGATTTGGTGATCAATCATCTCTATTCAGTATTCGCTACCGCTGTCTTATTATGGTCATGAATGAAACAACCGATTTTGTGACACATTTCAGAAACGTTAATAAAGAGCGTGAACGCTTCAAATTGCGCTCACTGACTGTCGATCAATTTAAATGTCTCATTTTTAATAGCAGTCTGCGATCCTCGCGGTTTACAGATATTCGGACTCGTTTATTGAATCGTCTCGAGCAGGATCCAATTATGACTCTCCAAGCAATCGGAGAAGAACACCAACGTCTCATGAATATTAAAAACGACTCCGTTCTTGTGCAGTCGAACATTCGTGCCAATTACACAATCCAGGCGGTACATCAACCAAAGCAGAACAACACTCAACAACAGTCTCCGCACTTAGCTCGACAACCAAAGCTGCTAAACACAGCTCAAAAATCCAAGCCACCGTATCCATGCAGACATTGCGGAGAATGGCTCCTACAGAACCAATCGATGCAGTAATGCAATCGAATAGGACACAAAGATGGGTTCTGTCATAAAACAGTCAACCGGAAGACACCAAACGAACGAAAAAGGTACGTCTCACACCGTCCTACCCGGGCATCAAAACCCTTTCCGCGATCACAAAGCCTTCGTGCTAACAAGCAAGAAGGCTTTGTAGTGGCTAACATAGCTGTGCAAACAATTGATCGTAAATTATCTGATGCCGTCAGAGCACTTCCGTTCACAGTGACGGAAATTAAGATGGAAACAAGATCAGACCCAATTCTTCTGAAAGCCATCGAATACACAAAAACGAAATGGCCAAAGAAAATTCGGGAGGGTCCATTGTTGGCCCTTTCGAGACGAGGTGAGCCTCTTTCTGTCATTAATGATTGCCTCATGTACACTGACCGTGTAATAATGCTCTCTTCTCTCCGTTTTCGAGTTCATAGACAACTCCATTGGGACACCAGGGAATCGGTCGAATGGAAGCAATCGCAAAATCTCGCGTGTTCTGGCCGGGCATCGACAAAGATATCGAAAATGTGGTTCGTTCTTGCTCTCGGTGCCAACAAGCTTCGAAATCCCCCCCTCGTCAACAACCAATTCCATGGCCGCCCACAACCCAACCTTGGGAGAGAGTACACTTGGTTTTCGCCGGTCCGATCGATAATGTATCCTATCTCATCGTGGTTGACGCTCACTCAAAATGGCCAGAAATCACTCCTGTGAATCCGCCAATTGCAACCGCTACCATCAACGCTTTGAATCAAATCTTCAGTCAACATGGCCTACCAAACACCATCGTTTCCGACAATGGTTCGCGATTCACCTCCGCCCTGTTTGAACAGTTCTGTAGAACACACAATATTGATAACCTCCGGTCTCCGCCCAACCACCTCCAATCCAACGGTCAAGCCGCACGCTTTGTTGACACCTTGAAACGTGCACTCTTATAAGCGCCTGGGTAGGGGACAACTATGGAAGTGCTTCAACGATTTCTGTGGTCCACCGGTCCGCACCGCATCCTGGTTTGCCTAACCAGCAATCGCCAGCAGAAGTCCTCATGGGGCGTAAATTGCGCGCAACTCTAACGAATATGTCACCAACTCAAACCCAAGACCAAGAAGAACGTTCTGTGAGAAACTGTCCTCCACTAAATAATGGGACCTATTTTTCGATTCGTGATCTTTGCCGAACAGGAACCCTTGGGCCTACGGACGAATCACTAATATTCGAGGTTCAGTTCTCTATGAAGTGACCGTCCCAGATGGTGTATGGGTAAGCCATCGCAACCAATTACGTCCTGCAACTTCCAATCCTCAATGCCAACCTCCAGTTGATGCTAGCGTTCCACTGGATATATTACTTGACACGTTTAAATTACCCGTTCAAACCACAGAAACCACCAAAACATCGAACCCACTGACACTCATGCGAGGCGAGCGAATTCTCAAACCAACTAAACAGGTTACGGGTTGACCCTAGAAGGCCATAGTACGAAAGTTTCGCGAGGGGAGGTGTTGGGTGAGGCGTCCTCACCCATGACACGTGCGACCTTGGTAATGTCCTTATCCGAACATTGTGGATGCATGCTGTAACACGTGATAACCTTACGCTTCAATGTCCTTGGCGATTTACTGATTGTTGATTTTTACCACTCTAATCTTACTGCGCCTGTTCTCAGGTTCACCAGCTTAATTCTTTTTTCTCTTATATTATTTTTGCCGGCCTTGCAGCTCGTGTTACTTACTTGGCGATCGGTGGCTTCTTGTTTCTTGGCACTTATGATATCTCACGTACAATTTGGACTGATATGCTTGCCACCAGCTCTTCCTAGCATGTTGTTTCAAATCGATTGCTCAGCAAAATTTTAATGGTTCCATCGGATGTAGATATGTAGAATTTCCTCCTATTTATACTTATCCCTATTTTTGTAAAATGGATATTTGTGTCGTCAAAGGTGTTCGTACCGCAACACGGAAGGTGCTTTTAAACTAGTGTTGCCATTAATGCAATTTGTTATGCTACTCACACGATGTGAGTAGTTTATAAAATGCAGCAATTACGATCTCCATTTCGCTGCTCCTACTCTTATTATCACTTGGATGATTTTGCGTTGAATGATTTACTCAGGTAAATTAGAGAATCGCTGAGATCAGTGATATAAAATACAAGATATAAATTTAATCCCGTCAGCATTCAAATATCCCTGAACAGTGGCATCGAACATTGCTGTAGAGATGTGAAATCTTGCAGCTCCTTTGTACCGCGCAGGTAACATTATGCTTTATAGATTTTTATAAGTACTGAGTTAGGAGCGCCGCATGCTACCAATAATCCACATTTCTATTTCCAGTCGGGCCTACTTGACCTGTTAGGGATCAACTCGGGTTTCGTAATATCGAAGCATTACACGCGTTAGGATTTCTCACATTAGACTGGGCTCTCGGTGGTCACCGTGATCCATCCTACTAATGTTGGTGCCCATTTTAAACCCGGATAAGGTGGGATAATCAAACTTCGTCATGTGCGTAGCTGTAACCAACTCTCCGCTCGCATTGTCCGTTAGGCAATGTTTATCTCCGGTTTCGTTCAGTTTGAAATAGCTTCACTTACTGGATATGGTCGTACGATGTTGTGTCGTTTCTTCGAATAACTTTCAGCATGCAGTACAGCAGGATGTGACGAGTTAAGTGCATTCACGTCCATGCTGAGTCAACAAGTTCGTACTATTACTTCATCCTATTATGGAGATGCGAAGTGCATTAGTGATAAGCGCTAATCACGAGCTTTAAAATGATATGCAGAACTTCAACCTCCGTCACAACACAAGACCAAGGAGCGCCGAAAAGTTCTACGGCGACAAGTGTGAACGAGAGGAATGCATTCGAACGGTTCGAGCGACAAGTAGTATGCGAAAATTGATAACGTCAGATGCAATCGAACGATATGCAATACGTCAATGGTGGTCAAAGGAGCACTCCATGGTGAGGGCTTCAACTGTACCGGTTGGCAAGAAATCGACTGTCAAATCAGATCGAAGTGACGACCGGGACAGACATGTTGAGGGTCAGTGTTGTGGTTGTTTGTTAGCCTATATAACCTGGGCGTGTGTATGTCATTAGGCTTGTGTGTAATAAACGCGTTTGACCAATTGGTTTCTCCTGTGTTGTGCGATTCGTGGTTCATCGCGATTAGCGTCTGACAGGTTGACCTCAGGTGTGAATCGAGACACCATCGATGTGTTGGCGTACAACGCGGGGTAACGTAGTTATTGTTAGACAGATGAAACGGAAGTATGGTGATTGTCCAGGTGGGCTTGCTGAAAATATTTGACCTGAAATAACCTGACGCAATCGTTACCGAGCTACCTCTACCCATACCCGCTACACTATGACCTCGCTGTTCGCTGCTGACGCCCATCACCACATGGGTGTGTTGGTTTAATAATTCTTCGTAAATGGTTCGATTAAAAACTAACGACTATCTCGCAGTTTGTAATCAAGCGTTGCTCTTATCTCAAAGCGTATAGAGGCACTAGGATAGCAAAACTCAAGCCTCCAATGTTCACATACCAAAATGTCAATTAATTGCAGTAACGTTTGATGGCTATGAAACACTAATCATGGATTGTCAAATGAAGACAATCAGTGGCTTCAGCTTAGTAGCGTTACCAGATACATTAGTCATTGCTACATCTGTTTTCATAAAACAGCTATGCACCGCTCTTACCTCAGACAAGCCTGACTCACAATATCAACGCAAAGAGTGACCTATCTGAATGAACTACCTAACTCTTGCTATCAAAGTTGGGCGTCTATGATGCGATTCTCAGCTGCTCTTATCATCACCAATCTTATCTTATGAAAAAGTCCTGGTTTTTGTATTTACTCATTAACTGGAGACGAATATGACTGGCTGATGGTTAATGACTACCCGTTTCACAATCCATTTATAGCTTTTCAAAATCATGAACAGAAGCTTTCTTTCCTACGATTATGGTCAATTTTGCTTGCGGATAATCGGTCAACTCCCGAACGCTCTCCAATCACAGCTTTTACGTACTACTGGTCTTACCATTTTGAGCTGAAGCTGAAGCTGATTACTATAGACCAATCTTTCAATTTCATTGGATATTTAAGGCTTTGTCGACATGACGCGAGAATGCATTCCCTTTAAATATCTCAATTATTTTGAGTGCATAGCCTGGAACATTTTGAAGGCATAATCAGTCTAATCCGATGGCTCGGTTCTTCTACTCTTCAATATACAAAACAAAAGAAAATATTTATCCTGTTGATCTGTGACATGAATTCCTTGTATGAATTGTCGCCACTCGGTCCAGTCTCGTACAATACTCAAATACTCGGTGGGTGGCATACCTCACTTTCTAGCGTGTTTATTTAAATTCTCCAGCCTGCGATTTGATTATTTTTTAGGCTAGTGGAAACATCATTATCACGCTGATTGTGGCCTTGAATTGAAAAATGACGTATGTATTGAATCGGTTAGAGTAGCATTTGGTAACGATCATCAGACGACCATCATCAGACCAAAGGTTTCAGCACGAACAGTATTTAGGTCCAAATTGAATCGTCAATCCCAAACTGAACATGTCGTGTTAGGCGCACAGCCCGCTAATTGTGATTCTACGATCCCTCCGAGCCAAATCTTGATCGGTCGTATGCGAATCCGAAAATGTAAATGGGACATGCAGGAAAAATCATTAAACTACTAGCTGATTAAGCGAGTAAACTTTCACCATCACGTTTGGTTGCAGTGCTTTTGAGAACATGGGTAATCCTCAAAGGTTGTACATTAAAAACAAAATACGCTAAGCAACAAATTTTCTCAGAGGTGCTACCCGTTTAGAAAGGAGAAGCTTATGTGTGGCATTTAGAGAGGATGTTGTTTGGTTCAAAACGTTTCCAAAAAAATAAGCACAGTGCATTTATGGCAGCAAACATTCATGGTTGCATTGTAGTGGCATCGAATTCAGAGACAACCCCAAGCACGCATTTGAGTCGGTTTGGGAGAGCGGGAGGTGATACTCATCTCAATGTTGCTGAATTCATAGTACGTTTTTCCAGTTATGAATAGTGTTTCACCTGTAAATGGAAATAACTGAGTTATTCATTTTTTAATGAAATTATTCGTGATATTTTATCAAGAGTTTTCACTTAGAATCCCACGACGTTTTCCCATTTGGGAAAATTTACCCAGCCCTAATTTCCCAGTAGCAAAATGGTACGATACTCTAACAGGCTAGCAGCCTGTCATTTGGGTGAAATTACAGCTTCGTTTACAAAACCGTTGGTAATCATGTGTTCCATTTGCTCTAGCGTGGTGATTTGGAAAGTGTGAGTATTTACCATGTCAGGTGTTCAAACATTTTATTGTAGAAATTCGCTCAATTAAATCCACGGAATGTCGGTATATGTAAAATGAAGGCCTTTTAAACATCCTAAAGTACAGTGAAGACCATCGTATAATAAACAGCTTGGTATAAACGTATATCTTTTGTTAGAATCCGACGCGTGATGTCTCCCGGCAAAGAAACCCATTCTCATAGAATAAATCATTATGAAGACTATCCAGACAAGAATAGAGAATATTCAAAGCCTATAAATGCTTGCTTGTTCGGGTTAACCCCTGGGGTTTAATTAGTGCAGGTGATTTTTATAGGGGCAGGATTTTAAAAGCCAATATGAGGATGCACCATTTGCGTTGCTACGCAAAGTCTTGCAGATAGAGAATTTGCACATGCAGAGGTTAATTCGTGTAACGCGATTATCTTAGATACACTATTTTGTATCTTTTTTCAGTCTAACTCTTCCGGTCCATGTGCGAAAGCACGGGTTGAATATTCCATAACAAGAGACACGTATGAACTAAGTACCAAGTGTAATGTTTCGGGTGCGAATCTTCTGAATATCCTTTTTGAATAATGAAGGATGGGGAACGCTTTATTACAAACCATTAGGCAGTGAATTTGTTTTGAGAATACAGCACTGAAAACTGTCCCTATGATTGCCGAAACTATATTTTGAATACCAAGGTGCCGAATGTCACAAAGAGTTTTCCCAGCTGCAATATTTTACGTTTTTGAGGATCAGCATGTATCTCATGGCTGTGTCTAATAATGTATGGTGCACATATACCAGTGTAGTGTTTTATAGTAGTGTTATATCTGTGATGTGCTACTACTGGCCCAGTCTTGGGTTCGACAAAACACAACCGTAACTGATTTCCGATTGAATGAATGAATGAACAATAATCACATTATGCACTTACGATGGAGAGTGATTGCTGTTTGATCGACAATTCTTTCACTGTATATACTATAGCACTGTCTAAATAGCTCATCATCGATATAACAAGTATCTCTTACGTAGAATTGAAATCCAGAGAATACTAGTAAATAACAGGAGTAACACAACTGTTTAATCGTCAAGACGGTAGAGGAGTATGCGTTGTTCATCCCGAATATTAAGATTATTATCAAGACTGTTCTCCAAGACTGATAAAACTAGTTATTTCTTTCTACTTAGAGATGAAAGGCTCAGGCTATTTAACGGTTGCAGTTCTGAAACCATTAAAATTCGCCGAGGCATCAAGGATGGAAGTCTTCTAGTTCCTATGCGTTTCGGCGTATTCTTTGCTCTTCTGCTGAAGTATACTTTCAGGACGAAACCAGGAGGTTTTTCCTACGCACACGGAGTCATTGCAAGATTTCAAGTGGAACCACTTGGAAGCGCAAATAAGATAAGGGATGTGCTAATCCGTGGCCCTCATTGCTCACTCGCAACAACACATCCAGTCGCCAATTGACTGTTTTTCGTCGGCTTGCAAAGTTTGAACTGACAATCAGCATGAGCAAGACCAAAGTCCTTGGTCAAGGGACTGTATCGCCTTCTATCATTACTATTCTAAACTGTCAGCTTGTACCATCATACGCTTATAATGTACGTCCATGGTGGACATCGACCGAAGGATTCCAATAACAACAACTTGGCAATTTGTACCACAGCAGTGTAGCAGTACCTTTAATGTCATTAGTGGTTTTGTGGTGCAATTAGTCACGTCATTACTACTTATCGTTTCGGGAATATATTCCAAATGGTGAATGCATTGTTTTCTTACAAAGTGATTTAATGTCCTGTCTACATTTTTTATTCACTTTTCATGAATTACACGAATGGGACCTTTAGGCGTTATACTGTCATCCTATCTCTCTTTCAACAATTGTAGTCTCAAATTTTAATAGTATTTTACGATCAGGGTCAATTATTCTAGAATATCTACCGAGTACTGGATCGAAGTTTGCTTTAACTTTTCGGTCGCCTTTGGAACCAGCTTACCATGGAGCCCAGTAAATACTTCTTGAACAAGCGTCGGAGCTCCCTTCCATCCGTCCATGATTAATCGTGGATAATCTGGTTCAGAGGCAACTTTTCCACAGCGGCCTGCTTTCGCGTCAAATCTCCAATACCGATAACCGGACATCAAATAGACTTCTTTGTTTTCCGACCACTGGAATATAGTTTCAACTTTTTTTACTTCTACCGGCAACCCGATTTCGGTCAGATTCAGCCCTTGATGCGGACATGGCCAGGCCAGTTGCGATACATCACGTAATATCCAAAAGCGATCACCTGTCAATGTGAGAAAACTTCACTAGTTGAGTAATTTGTGTATCTTTCTGACAAAATTTTGGTTATATTATATGTACTGCCGTTTGCATTACAAACTTGAGACAAATACTCCACATTTTGGTGCATTTCGATCACACACCCCATGATCTGGTTTAGCTCTGTTTGCAGTCATCCGGTAACAACAGTAGGATTAGGATCCGCATAAATTGAAACGTGAAGAAATCGCAAACGATGTGTGAACATGTATAACAACCCTTTCAATTTTATGTACCGACGCACATGTAAAGGTAATTAGCGATAGTAAAATGAAGGTTTTGTGTAAAAGGAAAAAGACAAACAGCTTTGATGAACAAGTATTTTTGTCGAAGATTAGTGCAACTCTTAACACTCCTGGTTCTGCCTTGCCATTAAGCAAACGGGTGGATTTCCATTCGTGTGTGGGAGTCGGATTTCACGTTGTTGGTCGTCTTAGATTCATAATAATTCGAGTTCGCGTAAGATTTTGATGACAGCAAATTATCAATACCAGCCATTTCCACTATAAAATGACATCATTATAATTTGAGATTTGGAGGCCAATAGCACATTATCCGGATTACAGTTGCAATCCACGTGACATTTGTTCGATATTCCAATGCTTACCACTGAAAAAATAAATTTTATTCATCAGTTCGATCCCAGCGTCGATTTGTTTCAATGTCGAGGGCAATGCCGTCCAAAATCTAGAAAATTCCGTGGTCCCACCAACGTTCTCATAAACAATCCAGTTGGCGACAGAATTTGCCCAAAGTACTCGCCACATATACTGAGAAATCCGGAAGATAATTCAGTGTGTATAAAGCAATACACAGTAAAAACAACGAGTTTCAATTTTGGTACTAACTGATTCTATCTAATACAGAACAAACTATATCCGATCTTCTAAAAGGAATCTTTAAATTGCTAACAATAGTTCCAGAACATATAATCCACACAATAGATTTACAAACAAATATAGTGTTGTGGTGAAATTTTTTCTCATTTTTGGCTTTTTAACGTCATCCGCTGTAGTCGATAAGATTACATTCAGTCAGCCTTAAAAACTTAAATAAGTTGTTAAAAATTTAAATTTGAATGACAATTTATATATGTGGTTTTTATAAAAGAAGTGTTGTTGTTGGCCTGCTTCAGTCGATCACCAGCGCGTGATAGTTTCATGCCCCACGATGTTTCGAATGATTAAACAGTCTGATTCAGGAGGAAATTTCTCTCGCGAGGCGATCAAAAAGATAGCGGGTACTCGGTCAAACGATCTGAGTTGCACGCATGCAGACGTGAACAGTATACACTCCCAGATCAAGCGCTCAAGATGCTTGACATTGAATAATTCAGTGTTATTTCTCTCATATACCCTCATTTATAAAACTGACTTCTGGCTGTTCCTGTTATCACGAGGAGACAGTAGCATTATTTTCAGTGAGCCTTCAAAAGCGGCAGAGTTAAACAAAGTTCTAATCTAATGCCACCGTCTAATAGGGATATCACATAAAAAAATGATGTTAAATTACATAAACACAAAGTGATTACTTCATAGCTCATTATGCCTAATCGCACATCAATACCTGCTTTGCCACAACTATGAACATTTTATATAAATACTTACATACAAATATACATATATAGATATATACATACAAACATAAATACACACACATACATACATACATACATACATACATACATGCATACATATGTACATGGATACATACATACTTACATACATACATACACACATACATACATACATACATACATACATACATACATACACATACATACATACATACATACATACATACATACATACATACATACATACATCCATACATACATACATACATACATACATACATACATACATACATACATACATACATACATACATACATACATACATACATACATACATACATACATACATACATACATACATACATACATACATACATACATACATACATATGTGTGCGTCTGTGAATAAATCCTATAGTTATAATCAATCTATCATGAAATTTAAATCTGAAATTTTCAAAGCAACGTCATATGTTTGCACCAACGTAGTTGTTGATTCTTGTACTTAATGAAAATGTGCTTATTCCAACGCAAATTCTACGTTCAGAATTGAAATATCAAATCAATCCTTGACCACTAAGAAACGTTGTAAAAAGTCGACTGTAATAACAACATAATCACATTCATCATTTTCCATGTTTTTGGGTTTCCCTTATTCAAACGAGCACATTGAAAACAGCACAAGGGTGGACAATTAGCGCTTGTATGCAAATTTGGATATGGCTGGTACGACCAACCTGTTGAATCACATACGCCCAAACACATGTATAATAGGATTAAAAACATAACCATGAACCAGCATGTTCATTTGAATGAATTCCCATCATACACCCAACGACCGGTTTCGTGCTGTTTGCGCTCATCAGGTTGCGACAGTTAGATCAAGATCCGCATGCGCTTGAAACATTACTCCACTGTTTCAATCACATGCGGATCCGGATCTTACTGCCCCTACCTGATGAATGCAAACAGCACGAAACCTGTCGTGGGGTGTGTGTGATGTAAATGTATGCAAATGAGCATTTTAGTAGGTTTTCTTTTGAATACTGCCGATCACTGTCAAGGAAACATCCACATTCAACAAATAAATTGGAGATTGATAGAGGAGTGCAGGACAAATTTTTATGTATGAAAATGGTTCGCATGGAAACAGGACCAGATAGAATCATCATCATCATACATTAAATAATATGCAATTAATTGAAGTCGGGGAACCAGTTGGCATCAGCTCGTGAATAATTCTAATCAGATTGCTAAAGGAGGCAGACACATTTGAGATGTAAGATGTAATAATTTGATTCGCTTATAAGTAATCCCACTCTGTGTTAATCTTTGTCGTTCGCTTACTAATTATTTGACTAATTGGCGTTTTCTTGTCTCGAAGAGAACGGTGCTGATTAACATTTCACTTATTGCCCTCAGATTTTGAATCAAAACAAAAGAAACAGCGTCACAAGAGACCATGATTGACGTGATAAACGTTTAAACAAATCTCGTGGAAGTGAAGGTGAGAAACTAAATAGACATTTGGTGCGCAAAAGTCTTTTGCCCTAGGTTGAAAAGGTTTGACCTCCTTATCTTGTTTACGTATCATACTTTGTGTTTAATTAGTTTCCTAATTAAAAAAACAATATTTAGTGTAAAACAGCCATACCTGTTTGTGGAAGACAAAGTATTCGCGGTTACGTATTTTGACTATTGCATCGATTGGTACGTCACAGGTGTCTTTTGGCTCTTCGTCTCTTGGACTTGTTGGTGTGGTTACGCTTGGTTCTGTAATGGACAACAAAATTTCCACCCGTAATTAATACTTGTTATCAAATGATGCGAAATACGAAGATCATTTTAAATTTCCCATTTTATTCAATATTGGTTCATCTAAATTGTTCTCCAATACGAGAAATGTAATCGCCTGGAAATGTGATCTGGTAATTTCCCAATAAACATTAATGAAGTCATCTGACTGTCAATCGAACATATGTGTAAATTGCGTGCTACACTGGATCAAATTCTTTACAACTCGTATGAGTGAGTTCAG
Organism: Atriophallophorus winterbourni; assembly: GCA_013407085.1. Classification (NCBI taxonomy): domain Eukaryota; kingdom Metazoa; phylum Platyhelminthes; class Trematoda; order Plagiorchiida; family Microphallidae; genus Atriophallophorus; species Atriophallophorus winterbourni. The sequence goes on along the minus strand of JACCGJ010010824.1, from coordinate 6,460 downwards.
TGAATTGTGAAATTTACACTAATTGAAATTTGCGTTTCAGATTGAAAAAAAATTAAACGAATAATTTTATTTGACCACTTGACATACTGACACACCCAGTGCACATGGATAGGGAACTAATGTGACAACCTATACAAGATTTACAGGCAAAATGGCGCAGCCATTTGCGATCTGAGGTGATTGCTTTCAGACGAGTGGATGATGCTCTGGCTCCACGTTCACTGTAATTCAGCAGACGAAATCACTTTTTGTAAGTAATCTCAGAGGAAACAAGATCAATCAGTGAAAAGATTGTTTCTGATTGCGCTCGATACGCTTATAACTGAGCAATATATTATTGTGCTCGTGCACCCACATTTGCTAACCACAAACGGTTTCTCGTTAATTGCGTTCATCCGGTGAAGATATTTTAATTAGTTTTAGTGAACCTTTAAACAGTGGTGAAGCGGTAAACAAAGTTATCTTTACATTTTAGTCTTGTATACGGATATCATAAACACTACGGTGATCAAATACAGAATCACAACGTGATTTCCTCACAACTCACTGATCCCAATATTGCAGAGACTTTGTTTACCGCTTTACCGCTGTTTCAAGGTTCACTAAATCAAATCTAACTGTTTCCATTTGATGAAGACAAGCAGTTAAAACAGTCTGCGGGTTGTATATGCGGTGAATGTGAGCACCACATTACATCATTTCTGCCGATTTCTCGGATCGATTCCTAGATTTGCTACCAATTAACTAATTTTCCAATCCACATGGCACAAAATTTAACAAGTATTTAACAAAACTGTATATAAAATTTTGTTTGTTTAGTCGTGTGCTTTTATCTAAATAACTACTTTGTTTTCTATTAATGGCAGATGTTTTTACTCTCGATATGTTGTTTACTGTGGTCCACAATTTGATTCAAATCAACCGATGCTAGTCACACGAAATCTGAGGTTTGCGCAACAATTTTCATGCGTTGGTCTTAATTGTAACAATAATAATTAATCCACCTTTCAGGTTTCCTGTTAAAAATATACTTAAAATCAATAAAGGAGACATTTGAATACATAAATCCCACCTGTTATTTTAGGACGAATAGTAGTAGTGGTCGTTGTGGTAGGATTCGCTGAAATAAAAGTTTTAAACGAACTCACTTTTAAAGAACCATAAATGTTGAAGTAATTGTTAAAACATAAGCAGAGCCAACATTTGAGTAAATAATCCACTTAATGGATCTAAGGAAACTGAGTAAGTCAACGGAATAGACTATATCTCATTCAAACAGTCAGCTGCTGTGCGGTCGCATTTTTTGCGTTGACACTTCTGGTTATATCTTTGCACAATCTGCTCGGATTTATCACATTTCCAGAAGACTGTGCTACATTTGATCATATCTGTCGGAATTTATTCATTTTGCTCTTGTCAACAGATTCACAGCAAAGTTGCCATATCAGCGTAAATATATCAGTTAGCTATCACGCAAACGTTTTCCACTCGCTTACTAGTCTATGGTTTTTGCTATCATTGCAAAGATCGCGTTGAGCTACGCATTTTGATACCTGCTTCTGTATTCTACCTTGTGTGGTTAACGAGTTATAGTGGAATATTTGCAAAATGACGAAATCACGAGCTCCGAAGCAGCCACACCGACCTGTCGACCGAACGCCCACCATTCAGCTTAACAACACACTTCAGGCGGCTAACATGTTTGACCGCATCACGAGATCCAACATAAGGACAAAAAATCGATCGATAAAGCTGCTACAGCGACATGGAACCAAATTGACCTCAATGCGAATCCAACAATGTTCACGGCCGGCGTCCGTTACAATTACTTTCCACGGGCACGAAGTATATATTAGCTGACCAATCAGAATCCGTTCAAGGGGCACGAATCAGAATGCGTTTATTTTTAAGCCAATCATGGCATCTGGCCATCCTTTAAAAAGCGCTGCATGCCGTTGTTCTATGGAAACTGATGCTGAGAACAATCTCACTCACTCCTTCCGGTGCGCCTTATGTATGAATAGTGAATGTTCAGAGTGTGAACATTCACTACAGAATATCAAATATAAGGCTCACAAATGTTGTTCTTTTGCATATTTAAGTCCAATTTCGCTTTAAACGCAGCCAGGCAAGGAGAGTCCACCACATGTTGGAGTAGGGAATTCCAAAGAAATATAGTACGTACGGCGAAAAATGGCGCCTACAATCAATACGGGAACTTGGAACGTAAACGGATAAGGTATGTCCGCGTGTCACTTTTCCATCACACACATCAAACAAGTGTTTGAGTGGATGTCCTTCGGTAGACACAATTCTATATGTCAGAATAATATCGCGTCGTATCCTTCTTTGGGTAAAGTCACTAACTTTGTTGCTTCATGATAAATTTTATCGAAGAGAGCAATGTATTTTCGCAGCCAAGGAGCCCAGACCTCTACCGCATACTCCATCGTAGGGCGAAGGTAGACATTCATTATCCTTGGTAACGTTACCAGAGAGAATCTTCCAAATATTCTTCGAAAGATACCTAACAATCTGTTTGCCCGTCGATATATATTCTGGCAGTGCACTGTGCTCTTCAGGTTCCCGCTAATGCACACTCCAATATCTTTTTCTAACGAGCTCCATGCTAGATTTCAGTCCCAATCGATCTCAGGGGAACAGGTCGGCCAAGATGGAGCATCGTACATTCTGATGTGGGAATGAAAGTCAGTATCCATTAATAGATTTCTATTATTATTAGTATGATTATTATATTATTATGAGTATATGATTATATGATTATTATTAGTTATTATTGTATATTATCACTATTAGTATTGATTATGATTATATTATTTTTATAGTATTAGTATATTATTATTATTATTATTATTTCTTCTTATTATATTATTATTTACTTATTATTAGATTATTATATATCAACACCAATCTTTACAGACGATGTGTCAACAAGTATACCATGAAGAATATACATGATGAAAAAAAAAGAGGGGGGATTTTTTTGTCTGTCTGTTTACACATGCCGTTTTTGATCTTTTTTGTGTTTTTTGGAAAAACGGAGGGGGGAGGGTCATTGATAAACGGGAAGACAAGCACGGCAGGATTCTCGCCACTGGTTCCTTTGTTTTGCCATCACACTGAGTGTTATCAGCCACATATCTTCACGGTCCTTCGGACCCCACCCGGGTAAGCGCGATGTTCCCACAATGGCTAGTGGGGCTGTTAGACGCTTGGGGGTCTTCCGCCAGGTATTCCATTGTCCGCCACGGCGACGTTTCCAATCTGGTCCAGCGAGAGCAAAAAGAGCTAGGCGAGGAAGGCGTCGCTCATCTATACGGAGAACGTCCCCCAGCCATCTCAGCTGGCACATGAATATATGATCGGAGAGTGGCACAGAGCGATCGCCGAGGACTGCCTTCCTGACGTCATCATTTTTGACTTTCTGTTGCCAGCTTAAACGAGCTATTCTTCGCAGGCAGCGATGATCAAACGTCGATAATCGTTGACTATCGGCTTGACGCAGCGTCCACGTCTGGCAGCCATACAGTAGAACTGCTCGTACGGTGGCCTGGTACACTCTGCCCTTCAAGCGTAATCCAACATCGCGTCGGCGCCACAGATGCCGTAGCCCAGCGAATGCATGGCGTGCTCTTGCCATCCGTGCTGTGATTTCAGCTTTGATATCGCCCCCAGTGGTGATGCAGCTCCCTAGGTAGGCGAATCTGTCAGTCACTTCCAGTTTATGGTTTTCGATCGTCAAATCAAGTGTTGGGTCTGTCCAATCCTGTAGGAACACTTTGCATTTTGACGGAGAGAAATGTAATCCATACAGCGACAACTGATCAACGAGTAGATCCAAAGCGCTTTGTATGGCGCAAGCATCCTCTCTGAGGAGAGCAATGTCGTCAGCATAGTCCAGATCCATAACTCGTCGACCGGGGAGCAGGTCGATCCCACAATTCGGTAGCTGGGCTGTTGCTGCTTTCATGACATCGTCAATCGCAAAGATAAATAGAAATGGGGAGATCGGACATCCTTGACGAACCCCGCTGGAAATTGTAAACTGCTTGGATAAACCACCATAGGCTTTGACTCTACCGGTGGTGTGGCAGTACAGCTTCTTGATCAGGATTACGTACTTCGGTGGGACACCATGGCGAATGAGACAGTCCCAGAGAGCGGTTCAGTCGATGGAATCAAAGGCTGCTCGTATGTCAAGAAAGACGATATTTGTTGGACGTGCGTATTGGTAACGTTGCTCCAAAATTTGGCGCAGCGTGAAGATTTGGTCCACACAACCGCGTCCTCCTCTGAAACCATCCCATTTAGAAACCACCGGTATGAGACTTATACCCCTGTGATATCCATTTGGAATCTGTTCGCTAGGATGTTTCAAATCCATGTCATTCATGGCCGCCCTATTCGACACGCTGTCCAAATCCATTTGCAGTTTCTCACAATCCTCTGCAGAACTTATTGGCGTCCAAATTTTCATATCATCCGGAAACAGGACCATTTGAGACGAGGGGGGTAAATAATTTATGTACAGCAGAAAGAGGAGCAGGCCTAACACAGAACCTTGTGGGACTCCACTGGGATAGCGCTCCGTTAACTTTAACTTGGACGCCGCGATCTGAAAGATAGTCGCACAACCATGACAGGAGTGGATCACATATTCCTAAACGCATCAGATTTTGAAGAAGCAAATGATGATTGATTCTGTCAAAAGCTTTCGAAATGTCTAGGTAACAGACGTGGATGCAAGAACTTTTATCCAACACCTTTGTCCAGTCATCTATCGATATGAGAAGATTCGTTAGACAAGAGCGTTGAGATCGAAATCCATGCTGCGCTGACGAAAACATATTCTGCGATTCAAAGTGTGCAACCATTCTTTTCGAGACTATACGTTCCATGAGTTTAGCAATAACAGGTAAAAGTGTGACGGGACGATAATTTGCAGCGTCAGATCGGCAACGGTCTTTGAAGATAAATGTTATCACGTCGGTACAACTACCTTAAGCAACGAATAGTTAAACAGGCTGGAGAGCGGTTCACAAAGCTGACGGTGACAGAACCTGCCATCCGCTCCTGAGGATTTTCTTACATTTAGTTTGAGAAAATGACTCGCAGCAATCATTGGATTTATCGAAATATCGCACAATGTTTCGATTCCTGTTTCGATTGAATGCTCAAAAAGTTCCACTAAAACCATTAGCACAAACACTTTAGAATAGTAAATTGCTAGAGCATTTGCGGTTTCCAACGCTGTTTCAGGGAGTTTTTCACCATTTTGGATGGGAAAAATACCTGGTTTCACTTTCGCGTTTATGATTTTATATAGTAACATGGGGTTGCGTTACATTTTCGACAGGAGCATCAATTGGTGCGCTTCCTTATCCTATCGAATAAGTGCAGTCACTTTGTTGCGTAACATACGGAAATGTTGCCAAGACGTAGAATTATTGCTGGCTTTGTGCTGCACCCACGCCGTCCGCTTCAGTGCTATCCACTTTTTTGTTCTGCTGCGGACAACAAAACGAAGTTCATTGACGCACCTTTTCTGAATGATCTGCGAGTTATCGTCTACCTTCAGTTTCAGAATACCTACAAGTTCGTTACATTGCTAGTCAGGGCTTATGCTGTTCGTCTGAAAATGCGTAATCTGCAGGGCCAATTTATCAAACCGTCGAACCACCCCATTCGGAGCAAGCGATTGCTGAGTACTGCAGACATAGTCGAACGCAAGCACTGATTGGTCGCTAAGACCCAGCGGAGCCTGGAATTCGATCGATTCGATAGATTGTTCTTCCGGTGTTAACACGAAATCCAAGACATAGGGGCGGTCAGAACCTCTCCTCCGGGTGCATATGTGAACATGGTTGTATAACGGGATTGAATCTAGTACCTCTGTAAATCGGTATTCTAGCGTTTGTATGGAGTGATCGTCCCTGAGATAAATGGCGTACAGATTCAAATCACCCATAATAAGTGTCGTTGCTTGCTGTGTGCGAGTCAAGCGATGAAGCACTTGAATCAACCTTTCGTTGTACGATTCCGTAGATGAGGGGGACCAGTAGACCACACCAATAATGCAAACTTCACCAGACATCAGCGTTAAAGAGCACCGAATTGTATCCTCGAGTGTAAATTCTGTCTTGTTTGTTGGATGGCACTGGAGTCGATTATAGTAATAAAGAGCAACAACATCACCACTTCTCTCTCGATCGTTCCTTATGAAATTCATATTTCGAATTGATATCTCCGTTTTAATCAATGGCGATAATGTCAGGTGAGTAGCGCGAACAAATCTCGGTTAGCTCAGCTAATTAGTTTGGAAGGCATAGTGCATTTGTATATAAACATCTTATAAAGTTTATGGTGTTCAAATCATGAAAAGTTATCAAAGGGCCGACACGGTTAGAGTCGAAATGCTCCAGTTTTTTGGAGCCATCGC